>VZRV01004589.1:107588-170715 GCA_013398115.1 Falcunculus frontatus | reverse complement strand
ATTTTAATAAATAAATTTCATTTAAATTGGTAGTAGCCAGAGGAATGCCAAGCAGAGCAACCAGCCCATGCCAGATTTAGAAATCGGGGCTCCTAAAGAACAGCTGAAAGGGTTGGGTTTGTTTATTGTAGGAAAAAAGGGAACACTGTAGGATGGGCAGAAAAAAGAGATAACAGGGTTTTATCAAAGCAATGGTGGGGGTTGCTCTGTAGATTTAAAAAAAAATATATAAAAAGCAAGTTCAGTTTGCACCGAGTGTGATTTAGGATAGATGGAAACAGAAAACAGGCCAAGGGGGTTTTTTTGTTTTACCTCATATCTGACTGCAAATATGGATGGAAAAGTGGGATATTTTACCTCTAATTGCCAGGAAACTTTTAAAAACACACAAGGAAGGAGCTCCCAGAGACAATTTCAGTAATTTTGACCTTCCTCACTGGCTGTGGGCTGAGCATTTTGCTCTCCTGAGATCCCTCTTCATTCACATCCTCAGTTTCTCTGTCAATTTAATTTTGGGATTAACTTTGTCTCATTTCCCTGCAAACCTTTTCTGTTCATGACAACACACTTCAGCTGAAGGTGTGCAATAAAAATGAACCAAAGACCCTTTATTTTCTTAAATAAAATGCATTGAAAAACTCAATTCAAGTAGAGTGAAATTCAGGCTCAGCAGCCTTTGGAAGTTGCCCACTGATTTCCTTGGGTTCAGGAGTCCAGGAGATGGTGCAGTGGAACATGAGAAATAAATACCTGCAGCACAAATGATAAATATGTTGTGCTGAAGAGCTGCCTGAGTGCTTCTTTGCCTACATTTTCCCCAATAATTCACTTTTTGGAGCAGAACATCCCCAATATCTCTGTTAGGCAATCCCAGAGCTGTTTTTTGGGGGCACTTTCAGAGAATAAAGACCCATCTGAGTTGTAAGTTAGGATCTGACTCCATATCTTGTCCCTCAGTTGGGATGAAGCAGTGCATTTTCCAGGCTCTTATCTTTTTTGGAGCTTTGTTCTTAAACTCTTGGATGTGCTGCATCCTTAAAGGGCCACATGGTTTTAATTTCTGGGTGCCTGTGGGCCTTACTCTCATTTTTCTTTCCCCTGCTTTGATGAGCTGGTGGAATTCTCTTATGCTTGTCGAGCTTGACTGTGATTCACCCTTTTGTTTAGCTCCTTCTGAAGAGAATCAAACCTTTTCTGTCTGCTTTGGGGTATTTCTCCTGCAGGAAAATCAGGTTTTCCAGAGCAAAGCCAGGGATACCTGGCAGGCCAGAGCTGAGCATCACCACCAAGGTACCACCTTGCTGTGCAATAAACATAAATTTGTTATGTTTGGATGGCAAATCCCCTCCAAGGAATGTTTTACCACCCCTGCTCCAAAGCAGGGAATGTTTTATCCTAAAATCAACTGTTTCATTTACCAGGAGCCAGACTCCACTCCTCACACTTCATTGGCCAAGGAAATTTATCCTTATTAAGGTGCTGGTGTGAACACATCCTGATCATTGTTATGTAAGAATTCATCCCCAAAATACACAAATACCAACATTGAGGCACTTTGCTCCTTTTAGTGGGCTAAAAATACCTTGGCTTGCTGAAAAGTAAATCTGAGTGAAGGGGTTGGGGCAGCCACACACTCCTGAAGCACAAAATCTTATTTGAATGTAGTGGGGTGTGTGTGGACAGGCAAGAATTTTGATCATCTGAGTGGCCAGAATTCAGATTAAACTGGAGTAAGGCTGATTTTTTAAAAAGAAATCATCCATTAGCAGTTTGTTAAATATTAGATTCTTTTTTTCCATGCTGTGCTGTTTGATAGAAATGAAATGTGTACAAAGCAAGAAGTGGAAACAGTTCTTGCAGCATTTCAAAGGAGAAATAATATCCTAAGGAACCTTTCTAAGTGTTTCTAAATATGAAGAAATAATTAAGAACTATTTAATATTGAAATCTCAGTGCCCTAAGTGGAGTGTGTTGCTCACTCTTGCTTATTTTTTGTTTTAACTGATTATTTTCCAGCTTGGAGTGAACAAGATGAACAGACCCACCTTCAATCTAATGCTTAATGAGGAAAAAGGTCAGGATTTTTTCATTTTCATCTCAATCCCATTCCCTACTCTTAATTAATCCAATAAATTACTTTATATGGGCCTTACTGATTTCATAACAAAACAAAGGTGATGTTTTAATGGCAGGGGGAGCAAGAATATTTTCAATCCAATGGTGAATTCAGGAAAGAGCTGACTCAGAGCAGTGTGAGGAG
Organism: Falcunculus frontatus; assembly: GCA_013398115.1. NCBI lineage: Eukaryota > Metazoa > Chordata > Aves > Passeriformes > Falcunculus > Falcunculus frontatus. The sequence continues at coordinate 168,455 of VZRV01004589.1, read as the reverse complement.
AAAAAGGGGCTGGAGAAGGAAAGGTCATGTATACAAATCTTCATCAAGATTGATTTAAAAATGATTAAACTTGGAACTAACAAATCTCTGCTGTAGCAAGAAGGAAACATTTGGCATTTAAAAGGATTAAAACCACTTTTTTTTTTCTAAATATCCTTGAACTTTTGCATCCTTTTTTTCTAGAAAACAGAGAAAACTCTCTCAAATAAAAATGTGGGGCCAAATTCTCCAAATACTTGTACATTCAATTAGTCAGTAATTATCTGCTAATGGAGAGATTAATCAGATTTGTAGCATCCCAGGGTCCAGAGGCAGTCCAGACTCTCCAATATTATTCCATTTATGCCAGATAAGGCAGGAGGGTTTGCATTGAGGTGTCTGAAGAGCTGATTTTTATCATTCCCATCTATTTTTTAATACCTTAAGTGTCTTTTCATCAGGGAAATTGCTGAGCAGAGCTACGTAATTCAATAAACAGTCAAAAAAAGAGCACTTGGAGAAAAAATTCCAAGGGTCTAAAAATAGTACAGGCACGTGATTACTACTTTGGCACAAAAGCATAATTTATGGGTTTAATTTGCAATCTTGCTACAGTTCTGCCATTCTCCTGCACAGGAGCTCAGGTTGAATTATTCAAATTATTGAAATATTGCTCCGTCCTCAACTCCAGGTGTCTGATACAAAGGAGGTTGCTATTGTTCATTGAGACCTCTGCGTTGAAAATATGGGAGGATGGGCTTCATTTTTGCCATTTGTTGCTTAATTTTCGGTCTTAAAATTAATGGAGATCTGGGGCTATTCAATAATTGTTATTCCAGCGCTTGGAGCCTTTCCCCAGATTTCCAGGAATCTTGATTTTTTTCCCTGTTTTTTAATTGCTGGTCTAAAATAGAATTGAATTTTCATGGTCAGTTTTTGAAGGAGTTTCATTCGAATATTTTATTTAAATTTTAAATTTAATCTTTATTTTCCCAAATTTCCATTTCCCTGCTAAGCTCTAAGTCAATAATGTACAGCAGAACTGAACACTTACAAATAGTTATTTCCTCCTCACTTTCTGCATCTGTTTATTAGATATTTTAGGAACATTCTCTATCAAAGATTCCTAAAATTCATATAATCTTCATTATAAAATCATTGCAGAACTCTACTGAATAATATCAGCTTTTTGGAAGCCTGAAACATGAGAATTGAAAGAAAATTCCTCATTTCTTTATCCAAATGCCCCTCAAATAAAGTGGATGTAGAGTTTCTCCACTTCTCATTAACACATTGCTCAGTAATATTCCATTTAATAATATTCCCTGGGAAAGGTTTGGATAACAGTGACATCATTCTCAGCTGATTTCTGGTGCATACCAAATATTACCCTTAATTTTGTAAATACCTGAGTGCTGCCATCACTGTGACACAAAGTAGGTCTGTGCCACGTGCACAGGTCTGACCTATTTCCCTTGGAAAGAAAAAAATTCATGTGGTGCAAGGCCTGGAAGAGCATCCAAACTCCTGGGTGTCCTTCCACAGGGTGGATTTATAAATCCATGGTGAATAGCCAGGGGTGAGGGTTAAAACCAAAATCCTTTTGTTTCCTGCCTTTTTTTTTTAGCTTTTTTTTAGTGCAAAGCCTTTCAAAGATCTGTGTATCCTGAGAGGATGGACTTGATCCATTCTTTCATTGGCAGTGGCTCCCAGCTCTGGGATTTGCAGAGAAAGATGGGTTAAAAGCCATCCTGGGAGAAGGTTTCAGGGATTGGTGAATTCCAGAAGAGAATCCTGCTCCTTCCCAGCTCAGCCCAGTTGTCCATTGCCTTGGATGACTTTAATGGCACAATTAAATCTCCGAAATTGAGGATAAATCTGATTTTTCCCTGGACACTGGTGGGAAGGATATCAGATTTATAGCTGATTAATTAACAGCACCCTGATCCAAAATGCTCCAGGGAAAGGGATTTGTATTTCCTAATAATCAGCTGGATTCCATGGACATAAATCAGTCTTTGTCCATGAAAATCATGTCCATGTTGTTTTTTTTTTTTTGTGCAGATTCCCAAAGAGCAGGGAAGTGGCTGCTTTGGGCATCTGGGCTTGGATTCTTGGGAAAACAGATGCCAGAGGGTTCTGTCCATCCATGTGCTGGGAATCCAGGCTGGGAGCTGGGACACATCCCAGGGGCTCCTGGAGAACAGGGCCAGGGGCCTGGAGTCTGCATGGATTTGTGCTATTTATGGATGAATTCATCCCAAATGGTTGTCAGGGAATCATCCAGGTTGGAAAAGCCTTCCAAGACTGAGCCCAGCCTGTGGCAAATCCCCACCTTGTCACCAGCCCAGAGCACTGAGTGATGTATCCAGGTGTTCTTGGGCACCTCAGGGAATTGTTTGGTAGAGTTGTTAAATTCCAATCCTAAAAAATTCCACAGCATCAAAATATAAAATATTTTATATGAATAGAAAATATAAAATGTTATATAAAATATTTTATATAAAATAAAAGAATATAAACCTTCTTATTGATATAATACTGCTTTTAAAGTTGAAAATAACTCAATACCAGAGCTGGTTGGACTGGTATAAAGTGAGTTGGCACTGGGGCAATTTAAAATTCTCAATTAAATCATTCAGTGCAGAGCAACTTTCTGGTTGTGGCAAAATAGTCTTAATACTCTGTATTTACAAGTGAAGTGTGTTTTCAACCTGAAAGCTGGAGTGTATTGTGAGTATATCGTGTTTATCATGAGTAAAACATGAGTAAATCACGAGTAAATCATGAGTAAATCATGAGTAGAGCTGTGCCATGTCCTGGACACCACCCTAAGGAGAGAATCCTGAAGGATTCAAGGTTTCCTTCCTACTTCAGGCACTTTTGTTTGTTGAATCACTGGCCTAAAAATAGGCCCTCATAAAGTATTCACCACTGATCTAATTAGTCAGGAGAATGCTGCTTTTCAAACTGGGAAAGCATTCCCAAAAAATGATGCAACGTTTGTATCTAATTAGATGATACAGGAGAATCCTGGCTAATTGCTTTGATAGACTTAAACAGATTAATAATGAGCAAGTGGTAACTAAATAAAAACTTCTTTTCACTGAGTGCTTTGAAAGTGATGCTTTTTAAGATGCGAAAATTTCTTATTACTTCTGAAACCCCAAGACTGTGATTTGAGAGCGTTTCTCATTTTGGAGGTTTTTCAGTGCTAGAGAGGAAAGCGTCGAAAATGAGATTGTAATTTGTGTCTCTAAGCAGTGGTTGGTGTTTGTTCCAAGAGTTTGCAAAGCTTTATATCCAAAATGTGGCCATTCCGTAGGTGGGAACTGGGATTTGTGCCTCAAGAGAGCCAGGCAGGGATTGTAGAGCCCCTTTGTGATCCTTGGAATTGTTGGGCACTTAAAAGTTCATGTGAGAAAAAAGTAATGGAGCATCAAAAGTAATTGGAGGAGAAGGGAGAGATTTAGATTATATTTTAATAGGAAGAAATTTATTCCTCAGAAGCTTGGAGCAACCTGGGATAGTGGAAGGTGTCCCTGGGGGTGGAACAAAATGGGCTTGAAGGTCCCTTCCAACCCAAACCATTCCATGATTTGCAATATCAACCTGTCAAAAGTTGTCTTAACTGGCTCAACGTCCACTTACTAATAAAATAAATATTATTCCTATCATATGTAACAGATTGGAATCCAGACAATTAATATCTAATTTCAGTTTCTTCTTACATCCCATCGAGTTTTCTATTTTCCCACTTGACTAAAAAAAAAAATCCTTCAAGTAAATATTAACAGCTGAGTGTGCAAAGAGGCTGCCTGAAATCCAACATTTCCAAAAGAGAGAGAGCACCATTAAAAATTGAAACCACACTTCCAGCAGATGAAAATTAAGGAGAAATTTTCCGTGCAGGGAAGGGGTCGAGGGGGCTAAAGGGGGGAAGGAATTCCGTGTCGTTTTGCATAGTTCTCCAGTGAAATATTTCGAAGGATATTGTAATGAAACTGGACTGCAAAACAAATCTAAACATCATGTGCTGGCACACGGCAAAAAGCAGTCGCTGGTTTGGATGTGGAAAGTTGTGTTCCTCGTGGTGAGATAACAGGACTTGTGTGGAGCTGTTAGGAGATTACTGAGGGGAGGGATTTATTACATGGCTGATGGAAATCAGACCTTTGGATTCGTTCCAGTGTCCAAAATGCTTTGGATTCGGTCCAAAATCCAACTCCTTTGCATCCCAGTCCAAAGTACTTCTGAGAGTGCTTGGGTGGGGAAGGGGCAAATGGTACATGAGGAGATGGGGGGGGTTCTGCAGTCGTGGAATCCCAGGAAAAGCTTGGAAAAGCTCTCCAGGATCATGGAGTCCAAGCTGTGCCTGATGGCCCAGAGCTCTGAGTGCCACCTCCTTGGACACCTCCAGGGATGGGGACTCCAAACCTCCCTGGGCAGCCCCTGCCAAGGCTTTTCTCCCCTTTCCATGGAGAAATTCCTGCTGATGCCCAACCTGCCCCTCCCCTGGCCCAGCCTGGGGCTGTCTCCTCTTGTCCTGTGGAGTTGGAAATCTCTGGACCAGTGGAGCTTTGAGTTGTGTGGTGTTATGAAACTCATTAAATCAAATAACTCCCAGAAACTTTCCATGTGTGGCTTCTGATGGATTTCAGGATGGAAATGTGGATTGGGCACCTCTTCTCCTCACCATTCCTGCCCATACCAACATGCAGAGGTCACTGCATGGACTGGGGGCTTTACTTTGTGGAAATCCACATGGAACTGGGCTGGATTTTAGGGAAAAACATCTCATTCCATGGGCATTTCCTATAAAACACGGATTGTGTGTGCATTGGAAACTCCCAGGGAGCCTCAGCCCTGTTTGCTGGGTCTCATCACACCCTCAGGCACCTCAGGATGTCCTCCCAGCACAGAAAATTGCACACAACAGCTCAGATTTGGGAGCTGGGAATAGCTCTGGTCACTGCTCCTGCTTAGGGGAGTGTGGGGGTTGGAGTCATTTTGTACCTGGAGTAGAATGGAATTTAGAACCATGGAATTCCAGAATGGTTTGGGATGGAAGGAACCTTAAAGATCCTCTAATCCTCACTTTCCACTGTCCCAGGCTGCTCCAAGCCCCATCCATCTTGGCCTTGGACACTTCCAGGGATCCAGGGGCAGCCACAGCTTCTCTGGGCACCCTGTGCCAGGGCCTCCCCCCCCTCCCAGGGAAGAATTAGTCCCCAGTATCCCACCTCACCCTGCTCTTTTTCCTAAAAATATTTAAATACTTCCCACAGATTAAACAGTTCCATGAATTTTTTAGCTCTTTTCAGTCCTGTTTTACTCCAGGTGCAGTCCAGACAAAGGTTTATCTGATGAGATGGTGATAATGCTGTGGTGGAGGTGGAATGGGAGCTGAACCTGTAGAAATAAAAAGTTACTTTGAGGTTTCTCCTGCAAAAATAAATAAATAAATAAATAAATAAATAAAAAGCAATTGCTGGATGTTATTTGCTCATAATGGCCCTAAATAGCAACAAGAGCCACAGCAAGGCTGGGCTGAGACATGAGCAACTTCCCCTGCACTGGGTGCTCCCAGTATTTTATAAACTTTCTGATTTTATTGTATTACAGAAGGGTGATTCTCAGCAACAGGGAATTTTTTTATCTGTTTTAGCCTTCCACGGGACTTACAGTAAAAATGCCAACGCAGCTTTCAGCAGTAAGGTAAATTCTGACCTGCTTTTGATGAAACCTCATCTGCTCCCTCCTTAATCAGGATAAAACCACTCAAACCCCCAAATTTCTGAGCTGAAAACCTGAGCGAGCCCTGAACTGTTGCCAAGAGCTCTCCAAATCCTATTTCTGTGTTCCAGCCTGGGAGATTAAAGGGTAGATTGTTCTGATAGGAGACAAGGTGTCCATGGGACATCTGCTGTGACCTTGGTGGGGCAGGAGCTCATCAGGACCCTTGTCCCTTCCTGGGATTTGGCTGGCCAAGGATTGCATCCCTTTGGAATGGTTGGGAAAGTGGAACCAGAGCCCTGCAGAACAGGGCCAGCCCATTCCAGGAGCCTTCATCCTGCAGAAAACCTGGAATCACAGAGTCATTCAGGTTGGGAAAAGCCTCCAAAATCCCAAATTCCAACCTTTGGCCAATTCCCTGCTCTCTGGATTCCAGCCCCTCAGTCAAAGGGGTCTGTCCAACCAGCTCCTTTTATCCACAGCCTTCTTGGAAATACCCTGCTGAGGGTGGTTTTTTTTTTTTTCTTTTTGGAGCATTTGGAACTTTACATTTCTAAGCAGCACTTCTAAAGGGAATGTTCTGCATGAGGGTACTTAAGGGAACATTTTCCAGGACTATATTTATGCCTCTGTAGTCTTCCTTTAGTGGTCTTGAAGGAAGGAGCTGTTATTACTGTTAAATATAGATGTAATGTGGTGTTATTGCAGAAATGTCTTTATGTTCCATTTCTGGCTTTAAAAAAAACCTCCTTTTCTTATTAAAATCAGTCAGGTCTATAACATTTATCATGTTTTAACATGTTGGCATAATGTTAGTGTTGGGAATAAGGCAGGATTGACACCTGATTCCAAATAAAATCTCCTAATGTTGTTACTGTAACAGTCATCAGTGCCATCCTATATTTGAATTTAGGATTGTTGCTTTTTTCTGGTGTATTTACTATTGAAATCCCATATTCCATGTTTGTCTCACCTGGATAAAATGTCCACTCTCAAGAATTAAGTCTCACCTGGTCAGCTTGAAAAAATTATTTTGGGGGAATGACACAGCTTCTGTCATGAGAGGAAATCTCTGAGGGGAGTTGTTCCTGAGGATATTCAGATTGTTTCAGAGGTATTCAGAGATCAGTCACTGCTGCTGGCTTTTCCCTTTTTATTACCCAGTTGTTTGGTGAGATGATTCTTTTAATTCAGTCGAAATGCAGGAGGTTTGCATTTTTATGGATATTATCAAAGCCTAGGAGCAGCTTCCTTCACATGAAATTCATTCAGTTTTCTAAACGATTTTTAAAGGGCATTAATTTAGTCATCTGCTGATAGTTCTGAACAGAAACATGTGTGAAAATACTCAGTGAAAAGATGCATGCCTTAATTCACCCAAACTGTACATCAACTGTTTACCAGCAGTTGCACTCTCGTAGCTTTTAAGATGCAGCTCAATCTCATCCACGTATAAATAGAAAATGCTGGCAGGATTCTGTTTGCTCTGAGCCTTATTTTGATGGTTCCATTGACATTTAAAATTTTGATTTTAAGCTCTGGAAATGGCTGCAGCTGTAAACATCTCCCCGAGTTACTGAACTGGGCTGAAAGGCTGGAGAGAATGGCTCACGTGTTTCCCACATCTGTATCTTTCAGGCTGTTTGATTGGAGCCAAGGAGTCAGGGAAGAAACTCAAGAAGACAACTTGGATCATGAACAGAAGATAAAAAGAAAACAAAAAGAATGTGGCATATAAAGGGTGTAATACCTGGAGGTATTGGATCTGACTCATATTTATAAAAATGAGACGAGCTTTCACAAAATACAAGTTATCTTAGACAGTCATCAAGCTTGGAGCCATCATGCTGTTGAACTAGAAATTCTCCTTTTCCCCATTCTCCTTTCTGACAGGTAACAAAGGATTGGTGAATTATGAATTTCCCAAGTTGGAAGCACTAATTTTTATCTATATAGTTCATCCTTATGAATATATAAGGAGTTAAACATTGCATATTTAATGTGGATTATAATGGGAAAGTGACTCATTAACCAAAATGGCCACTTTTAAGGACTTGGTTTCAAACTGAGCTGGAGCCTCCCAATGCACTTTGTAGGATTTGGGGAAAGCTGTGCTGCAGGGCCTGCTTTGGGAGGCCAGGATGACATGTAGTAAAAGGATATCACCTTACTGTTGATATCTTTGAAGACTCATAACCAGAAACAGGAAAATGAATGGTGGGAAGGAGTGTGACGGAGGGGACACGGATGGAGGGCCACCAGCAGTGCAAGTTCCCGTTGGTTGGCAGCGGAGGGTGGACCAAAGTGGAGTTCTCTACATCAGGTAAGGTCACCTCAGGGGCTGGGCTGGTCTGTGGTGGAGTTTGGCCAGAATGGGCAGTGAATTGCTGACTCAGCTCGTTTCTTCGGCTCAAAAACGTCAAGAAATGGTTCTTCAAGTGCAAGGATCGTCTCAGAAGCGGAAGGAGGGGAGATTTAGGTGGGATTTTGGGAAGGAATTGGTGGCTGGGAGGGTGGGGAGGCCCTGGCACAGGGTGCCCAGAGAAGCTGTGGCTGCCCCTGGATCCCTGGAAGTGTCCAAGGCCAGGTTGGACAGAGCCTGGAGCAACCTGGGATAGAGGAAGGTGTCCCTGGGCAGGGGTTGGAGCTGGATGAGCTTTAGATCCCTTCCAACCCAACCCATTCCATGATTTTGTTATTCTTTTCCAAGTTATGTGACTACTCAATAGTTCCAAACTCATTTTTTAATGCCCATGAAGGTTCTGTGTAGGGAAAAAAGCAGGAACATAAACCTAAATCCAAAGTTTTAGGTACTTTATTTTTTTATTTTCTTAGCTTACTGGATTTTTTTTGCTTTGCCCTGGAATGGTCACAAAGAAATGCGTTGAAATTGCTATGAAATGAATGTGTTCAGACAAAGAGAGTCTAAATTAAATGTTATTGGAAAAAAGATCAAAGTTAGCTTTATAAAATGTGGGGACATTGGGTTTGCATCACACAAGTCTATGTGGTTATCAGTCAGTGATTTGCTTAAATTTCTTCCACTGTTCTGTGATTAAAATAACCACTTCTCACAACATTCTGTATATTAGCAATACAAAAGTCTTTAATGAGCCAAAGCACGCTCCAATTTTACACTAAACCACCATAAAGGATCAGATGCATTCCAGGATTTCTTGTTTGTGTTCTCAATTAGCAGAATCAAACCCAATCCATGTCAGTGACACCCGTGGCAAAGAGAAAGCACCTTGCCCTTGTATTTCTCATTACAGCTGTAATTCACTGGGCCTCTGCCTCACTTACAGATCAGTGGGAAAAGAGAAGTTGTGGATTAGTGGTTTTTTTCCCAATAATCTCTATATCCAGACATCAGGAAAAGAATACTTTGGTATTTTTGTGTACCTGATGATCCCACCAGCTTTTGAACTTCATTTTCCACAAAGCTCTAACAAGTTTTCCACATTTTCAACAGTTTTGGGGAAGCTCATGTTATTCCTGCCCTCTTCCCAAGTTTTCCAGTGTATTTTTTTTTTTTGTGAATTTTCTGGTTGCCTTCTCTGAGCTGTTCTGATGAAGCAAAGTATTTCACATTCCTGTTTGGTGCGAGGCACAGAGCAGGACATGCTGGTTGGAAAGGGTGGAAGTCCAGTAATCCAATCTCCTGCCTGACACGGAACATCCACGGGCTCCTGGGGCAGCTGAATCCTCCAGGATTGAGTTTCCACGAGCTGCTCACTGCCCTGCCAGCATGCACAGCATTTATAGACACAAGGAAAGGTCAAACAATATTGACTCCACAGCTATCCCAGGGAAAATTAGTGGATATATTAAGATCTGACATGATTTAAGTGGAATAGATGATCCCAGCTGAATAAAGACTCTTCTGTTTGTGCCTCCTTGGGAAGCATGGACACTCTCCTGTCAGCTGTCAGCAGTTGCTTTGGATTAAATCAAGATTAAATCCATTCATTAACTGATTTTCATTACCTGGTAGAAGCACTGAGTTGACTCTCAGGGCTTTTCTTAGTAAAACAGTGCTGCTAAGTAGGGCCTAAATCATCCCTGGAAGTGTCCAAGGCCAGGTTGGACAGGGCTTGGAGCAGCCTGGGGTAGTGGAAGGTGTCCCTACCATGGCTGGGATGGAATCAGCTGATCTTTAAGGTCCCTCCCAACCCAAACCAGTCTGGAATTCCATGATTTTGTGGTAGTTTCTTACAAAGGAAGCTGTGAATTATCCTGTGTGTTACACAAGTGTCAGCAACTTTGTGCACACAAAAGAGATTTTTGCAGCTCTGCCCAAGATCGAGGCAGAAACAGGGGGAAAATGGCCCTTTTTAAAATTGGGTTGGGTTTTGGGGACAAATAACCCTGCCTGTGTGTGTGTGCAGTGGGGATGCTGCATCCCACATCCCACAGATTCAGTGGATTGTCCTTCCTTTCCACTCACTGGCTGTCAGCACACTCCTGGTTTTTCCAGGATCTCCTGGAGCCTGCACTGGTTATGTGTGCCCAGGCAAACAGCACACCAAGGTTATTTAAAAGCTCTTTTTTCTAAAATTATCCCAGGAAAAGCAGCCTTTTTTTAGCCAATGCAAATAAAACAGCATCCTCACTCCAGAGCATATTCCTGGGAATGCCTTTTAACAGATTTTAAGGATCACAGAAAGTGTTTGGAGGGATTTTGGGTGTAGATGGGATGGTCCTGAGCAAATGTCAGGCTGGGATTCTGCCATGGGAAGCTGTAACATCCCCAAGTGTGGAGTTTGCCTGGGCTGAGCATGATCAGGACAGGTGGGAAGATCCAAAGGGATCAGCCAGGATCCTGGTTTAATTAAAATAAATAAAAATAAAGAGCAGTTTCCCCCTGCTGCCCAAGGATTTCAGACAGGGAAGGTTTGACTTCCTGACCACTCACCAGACCTGTACCTTTATTTTTAGATTGCTCTTTCATCTTCCTCACCCTCCAAACTGTCACTGTTACACATATTCAACCTGAGCACTTCTCCCAAAAATAACTATTTCAGGGCATGTCTGGCAAAGAAATTACTTATTTAAACTGTCAGCAGAACTTTAAATGTCACTTGCAGATGTTGCTTTGGATGTGACTGGGTTCTCGTGCAGGATGAGGTGTTTATGGGTTGGATTCTAAGTACCAAAGTTCGTCATAGCTTGGAATTTTGAGTCATGAATGTTTTCGTGATCCAAACTATTCCACTTGAGTTGTTTTTGTTTGAATTAGGGCTATTTACAGCTGCCATTAATAACCAGGGTTTTATTCCAGATAAACAGTTCAGCTGGCCCAGCAATAAAGAGCAATCTGCAAGTTACAGGCTGGGGACACGAGGACTTTTTTTTTCATCTTATGAATTAGTGGTTTTGCCATAACAGAGTTTCCAGTGCCCTATTTTGGGATGTGGAGATAATGATTTTCTGGTGGGAGTTGGAGAAATCCGAGTGCAGTTTATCAGGAGCTCACTGGCCTGGCTCCTTGGTGTAATATTTCTCACTTTCAGTGAGGAGGTTGAAATTTTAGCTGAATGAAACCAAACTTCATGCAACAAAGAGACCTGGCTGCAACAGTTTTGTTTCCTTTAAAATGTGTTTGGGTTGTTGTTTTTTTTTTTTTGTAAGTATTATCTCAATTCTTGAGTAAAAGCAAGAAGTACTATGAAAGAAAAAATATGAAATGTGATTTTCCCCACTGTCCTCGTGAGCAGATGCAAGTCATGACCTATCAAGGAGCTCATATTCATCATTTCTGTTCCTTTACAGTCCCAGTGGGTCTTTATTATCCTGCTTGGAGCAGGTGAAGACTTACTTGCTGACTGATGGAACGTGCAAGTGTGGCCTAGAATGTCCTCTTGTTCTTCCCAAGGTAAAGCACAGCATCATTTTGGATCTCTGTGCCATAATATTTATGAGCTGCCCATGCTGATGACTCAATCTCTGTTCAGATCATCTCTAAAATAAGTGGTGTCCACCCAAAGTTAGACCTTAAAATACAAAATTCAGCTCCCCTCTGCCTTAGCCCCTCGTGGAGAGGATCTGACTCAGTTATTTTAAATAAATTCACTTTTTATTTGTTGTTTCCCAACATCCTGTCAAGGGATCTTTCGGACAATGTAGGAGCAGTCAGGAACAGAGGAAAATTCCTCTATGCTCCATATAAAATCCCTAATTTATGTGAATTTGGTGACTTTGCTGCCTGTAGTCGTTATTTTAAACCCTGCAATTTTCACTGCCAGGTCTTTAATTTTGATCCTGGAGCTGCTGTGAAGCAGAGAACTGCTGAAGATGTTAAAGCGGACGAAGATGTCACCAAACTATGCATTCACAAAAGGAAAATCATTGCTGTGGCTACACTTCATAAAAGCATGGAAGCACCACATCCTTCACTGGTTCTAACTAGTCCTGGTGGTGGAACAAGTGAGTAAAATGAAATCATGCAGAATCATTTCATAATCTGATTTTTTATATCTATAATCACTATGCAAAACCATCCCGAAAGTCTTACTATGAGTGCAAAAATAAGCAGATTGAAGGAATAAATAATGGGAGTAATCAGAGATGGAGGCAGATAGAAAATGAGTCTGAAAGCAGGTCAGGCCAGACTAAGAGCATGATTTTCTTGGAAAAGATATCAGATTGTTCTAGACAAAGAAAACACATTAGCTCTCATCTTTTGGAACTGTAGTAATATGTCTGATATTGTGTCACATGGGAAATTAGAGGAGCAGAATAAAGTGATTATGAAGGGATTAGGATGTGGCTAAGGACTTGGCTAAATGGGAAATTGTATTGTCAAGGAGAATAGACAGCAAGAGGAGATCTCCACTGTCATTTCTCAAGGATTATTTTTGGCCACCAACCTGGATTAGCATTTTAATTATCCCCATCGATAAAAAAAAGGAGGAAATTTGTTGGTGCCTGAAGTTGACAGGTATTCTCCAAACAAAAGATCAAAACAGGTTGTAAAACTGAGAGGGCTCCCTGAGACCTGGAGTGAAAGCAAAGTTAGCACTGAAACAGCTCCAAACCCAGAAATTCGTCTGAAATTAGGGACTTTGTAAGGATCAGCTTCGAGAACAGCTTCTGAAGGAGAATTACAAATCCCAGTGGGCAGGACAAAGGAGGGAAGGGTTCTGAGTTTGTATTTCTGTGCTCTGATGCTGCAGCTCCTGGGCAAAGGCCTGAGAGCTCTCTGCACCCCTCACTGCTGTGGTAACACCTGGCCAATTGCTTCCCACTTCAAAGTGGAAAAATTATAAGAAAATCAAGAAATAATAAATTTTAGATAAGTAGACAATGCTAAGGTACCCGTGCTGTTCATAGTACTGATGTGCTCCTGCATTTGCACATTGAAATACAGGATTTAAAAACTTTCTTGGAAATTTTTTTCAGTGTAGTTTTGTTTTTAACTCACAGTGCAATCTCCCAAGTTACTGTGCTTCATTTCTTTCATTTTTTCATTTCCCCGCTTCATTTTTTTAATGAGTAGTAACTTAAATTACATTACTGTTTTCAAAAACTTAGCAAAATGAGGGAGGTAAATTTATATATATTTATGTGCTCTCCCCTTCTCTGTCAGTCAGACTTTGTGCATAAGCAAAGAAGAAAATTCCCCAGTAAATCCCTTTGTAAGCAAAAGATCTTTTCATTTTTGCACACTCATATATGACCATTTGCTTATTTCCAGCACTCAAGGTGAGGCCTCTTATAATTATTTTATTTTTCAGTTCAGCCTTTAGTTTTGTCCCCCAAAATGAGACTTTGGTTGTATTTTGGGGCAGGGGAAATGTTTGTTTCTCTCCTGCTGGAGCAAATAGGATGAAGGCAGGATTGTCAGTGCCATTGACCAGGCTGAAGGAAAGATGAGTAGAGGAATTTCAAGGCACCTCTGAGTTGGACACGGAATTTTTAGCTCCCAATTCCAGTTGAATTTTGCATATCCAGAGGCTGCATGCCAAGCACTCCGAGCTGAATTGCAAATCCCCAGAGCAGCAAAACTGGCAGAAAGTCCCTCAGACTTGGAGCTGCTTGTGCTTCTAGTCTGGAAGTAAAACATTGAAAAAAAATCTTTTTAAATAAAGGTGGAAAGTGATCTTATGCTTGTAGGAAGGTGTAGCCTCAAAAGTGAGATTTACAGGGAATTTTCCCATCATATGTCAACAGGTGCAAATATTCCCAAGGCTTTTATCCTGAAAACAAACAGAAAACATTCAGGATCTCTTATCAGGGACAGCCTTTGGGACAGGACCTTTTCTGTGGGAAATGAATCTCAGTCCTGGATGGGCTTTGTTCCTCCTGTCCTCAATAGATGGTGCCAGAGGCTCCTTTTCCGTGCCACAGCAATCCTTCTCCTCCTGCCAGAGAGGGGAAGCTGGAGATGCAGGACGCTGGAGGTGGTGGTTGGAAAAGGCAAAAGGGAAGGGAAAAGGTTTTAAATGGTCCATATTTTTATGGGATGTGGAATGTACAACCGTGTTGTTGGGAACAGGCACCGTTCCAGCGGCCGCTCAGTGATTGAGGATTTATTTCTGCCGAAGCTAAAGTTTAGCCAAAGGCTCCCTGAGCTTTTGGGAATATTTCCACACTCAGTAGCTTTGCCCTGAAACGTAGGATGCTGGGTTTCCAACCAGTAACTGTTGTGTGTTCCCCATACCAGGTGCAACGCCGGTAGTTCCCACTCGAGCAGCAACTCCAAGGTCGATGAGGAATAAATCACATGAAGGAATTACAAATTCTGTGATGCCGGAATGTAAGACTCCTTTCAAGTTGATGATGGGGGCATCTAATGCCATGGGTAGGCTTTATGTGCAAGAAATGGCTGGAAGCCAGCAAGCAGAGCTCCATCCTGCCTATCCCAGGCAGAGATTAGGGAGCAATGAACTGGGGCAGAAATCTCCGTACCGCGGCAGTCACGGGGGGATGCCCAGCCCGGCGTCATCGGGGTCGCAGATCTACGGGGACGGCTCCATCTCTCCCAGGACTGACCCGCTCGGAAGCCCCGATGTCTTCACAAGGAACAATCCCAGTTTTCACGGAGCACCCAACTCCAGTCCTATCCACATGACCAGGACGCCTCTGTCCCCGCCGTCAGTCATGCTCCACGGCTCTCCCATACAGTCATCCTGTGCAATGGCTGGAAGGACTAATATACCTCTTTCCCCCACCCTGACCACCAAGAGCCCAGTAATGAAAAAACCCCTGTGTAACTTTTCGGCCGGTATGGAAATACCANTTCTTGTGCTCTTCAGAAAAAGCCATTAACATCCGAGAAGGATCCTCTTGGCATACTGGACCCAATTCCCAGCAAACCGGTGAACCAGAACCCCGTGATCATGAACCCCACCACTTTCCACTCGAGTGTCCACTCTCAGGTACCCGTGATGAATGTAAGCATGCCCCCCGCCGTGGTGCCCCTGCCCAGCAACCTGCCCCTGCCCACCGTCAAACCCGCCCACATGAACCATGGCGGTCACGTCCAAAGGGTTCAGCACTCGGCTTCGACGTCCCTGTCCCCGTCGCCGGTGACGTCCCCCGTTCACATGATGGCATCCGGCATCGGAAGGATCGAGGCTTCTCCCCAAAGATCGCGTTCTTCTTCCACCTCGTCCGATCACGGAAACTTCCTGCTGCCTCCAGTAGGGCCACAGTCATCCTGTAGTGGTATCAAAGTCCCACCCAGGTCCCCGAGGTCGACCATAGGGTCACCGAGGCCGTCTATGCCATCCAGCCCTTCCACCAAGCACGATGGACTTAATCAATACAAGGACATCCCTAACCCGTTAATTGCTGGAATGAGTAATGTATTAAATCCTCCAAACAATGCAGTTTTTCCCGCTGCATCGGCTGGAAGCGGTTCCTTGAAGAGTCAGCCTGGTTTGCTGGGAATGCCTTTAAATCAGATCTTGAACCAGCACAACGCTGCCTCTTTTCCAGCAAGCAGTTTACTCTCAGCAGCAGCCAAAGCACAGCTAGCAAATCAAAATAAACTTGCTGGTAACAACAATAACAGCAGTAGCAATTCTGGACCTGTTGCCAGCGGCGGCAGCACCGAAGGACACAGCACTTTAAATCCCATGTTCCCTCCTGCTGCCAACGTGCTCCTCCCCACCACGGAAGGGCAGAGCGGCCGGGCAGCGCTGAGAGATAAATTAATGTCTCAGCAAAAGGATCCTCTGAGGAAAAGGAAGCAGCCGACCACCACGGTGCTGAGCTTGCTGAGACAGTCTCAGTTGGACAGCTCTGGGCTTTCCAAAGCTGGGTCCGATTTGATAAGAAAGCCAACTCAAAGCTCCTTCCCCATCAGCTCCATGTCGCAGCTCCTGCAGTCCATGAGTTGTCAGAGCTCCCACGGGAGCAGCAATAGTTCCTCGGGCTGTGGGAGCTCCAGCAGCTCCCTGCCGTGCCCTGGCACACAGCTGCCCGTGGCTGAGCCCTCGCTGGGCTCTGGTGGCCTGGCAGCCCCCCTGGCCCCGGGGCTACCCCTGCGTGGGGAGGGGCTGCCCTGCCCTGGCACCAACCCCACCTTCGGCCCCGGCCCGGCCCCCTCCAACCACCTGGCGGGGCTCCTCAACCAGATGCAGGCCAGTGGGAGCTGTGGGATGCTCCCCCAGCCGGGCATGGCCTTAGGAAACTCCTTACATCCCAGCCCAGCTCAGGCCAGGCTCCAGGCACCCTCCACTGCAGTGATCCCAAACAGCGCTGGGAGCAGCTGTAATCAAACGAGTCCTGAAGCAGGTACGTGGTGTCCTGAGGGGTTCTGCTGGGTTTCCATGCTTGGAAATCTGTGATGGTTGGTTTTAAATGTTCCTTGTTCAACTTGAGTTTATCCCGGTGAAAAAAGCACCTGTTTCGGGCTGAAAGCCACGTACTCGAAAATAAAACAGAAATGAAAAAATGCAGTGGTAAACTAAAACATATCTTGGTTTTTCTGGACGAAACCATCCTGTGATAACTCTTGCTTCTGCTGACTTCCACACACTCTTCCTGAATAAAATCCATTCATTTCTGGACATTCCCACACCTCTTTTGTCACTTCTCCAAATAAATTGGAATTTTTTTGCAGCCTGCCCTGCTCCGACATTGTGGCTCACCTGGCACTGCATGTCCAGGTGATCCATGAATTCCTTACTGCTGGAATTAAAGAGATGGTGTCAGAGATTAGAGCAGATCCTAAGAGTACCAAAATGTACAAAATAACCCTTTTCAGGGCCAGCAGGAGGGCATGCCAAGCCTGTGTTTGCTTTTATTGGGGTAATTTCACTAAGGTGGTAATTAAATGGTTGAATAAACAGTTGGAGGAGTGTAGGGAGAGATTTCCTGGGTTGTTCACCAGGGAAGATTTGGAGAGGAAATGGGTTTGCTGCTGTTATCATCTCCGGGGGGGTTTAAAGAGAGAAGGGAAACAGCTCGAAAATGTGAATTTCATTGACTGTTACTGTTGAACAAAATATTAGAAGATGGAACTGGTGTAAATTTCTGAAGTGGAGTGAAAACCCAGGTCACACCAAAGTGTTCAAGTGTCATTAACCCAGGCAAGAACCTGCTCTGCATTCCTGAGCTTCCTCCTTTAAAATCCAGAATGGAATTACAGAAAAGCTGAGTTATAGACAAATAATGTTCTAATATTACTCTGCTTGTGGTTTCTGATGACTTTTAAATCATCAGAACTTAATCCACATCCCTGGGATAAAAAGGTTTAATTTTTTCTTGCCTGGAGTGGCTACAACAAGCAGCTCTCAGTCCTCGTGTGGCTCTTTTGCCTTGTCAGGCTGACACAGGGGGCATTTCCTGATGCATTTTCTGGGACTTTGTACTTTCTGCACAGAACAAAGGTCTGGGATTGCCTCAGGAATTGGCTTCCCTGTCCCACTGAGCACAGGACACAATCCCTGGGGCAGGAACCCTTTGGGTTCCCACCTTGGCTGGGGTTTGCACCACTCCCAAAGGCTCCCTTGGTGTTAATCAGAGCCTGAGCTTGTAATTCCACTCAGCTCCAAGCTGAATTTCTCCCCAAAAACACAAATACAGCAGAACAAAGGAGTCCAACCCCTGAGAAAGGTCCCAGCATCAACAGCCACTTTGGTTCTCATCCCTGGAGGAGCAGGAATTGGGGCATAACCCCACCTGGGGCCTCCTGTTCTCCTGCCATTCCCACCCCCTGGGGATGGCTGAGAGGATTAGAACCATATCATTATAAAGCCTCAAGTGACACTTCTTTCCTTATCTAAAAGATAAGAGCTAATTCCGTGTAGGCAAAGGCTGGAAAGTTGTGAAACGTTCCATTCTCTGCTGCTGGACGAGTTGTTTCTGTGGTTTGGTGCTTGCAGAAGGCACAGCCTGCATTTCATTATTTATTGAATATCCATGATAGAGCCTGGAGAATGTTTTCTTCTTTCAGGTGAACTCTCAGGTTGTGTTGTCTTTGTGTTATTCCCTAAAATTCTGCACAAATTCTGCAAATTCGCTGAGCCTCTTGGCCTGAGCCCTCACAGCAGCACAGGGCTCAGGGGGGAGGTTTAATCCAGAGAGGGGAATTCTCTTGGATTTCCAGGAGAATGGGAATGTTCTTCCCATGAAACTCCTGTGAAATGTTGAGTATTTTGTGTTAATAATAACTTTTTGAAATAAAAGTGAGTTGCCAGCCTCCATTGAGCTCCGTAACAAAACTGGGAAGAGGAATATTGGGAATATTCCTGTTAGTTTCAGGGGTGGAGCTGCTGAAAGCCCCTGTACACTGAATTTTCAAGAGCAGTTCAGCTGAGGAAGATGTTTCAAGGAACCTCTCGTGTTCATATTTCAGTTTGTGGCTTGTTTTTTCCCTTTGTTTTGAAGTATTTTAATTGCTAAATCTGTTTTCTGTGTCTGTGCCAGCAATTCCAAACAGCTACTCCTCAGAAATAGCTCCTGAGAGAAAAAATCCTGTGAATCCCCACAATTAGCTGCTTATTGCCTAAGCTTTTAATTATATTTTAACCACATGGACCAAGTTTTGTTATTCCAGCTCTTGTTTTCTTCTTCCATAGATAATATCTTTAGTTCCCAGGTAATTTTCAGGGTGAGTGTGGTGGAATTTGTTGTTTTTGTAGGATGGAACTGCATCATTGGGTGATGGATTTGAATGTAGGGTTTTATTTATTTACCTTTTTCTTGCTGTTAACATCTGGTTCACGGGGTAAAAAATCTGTGTTTGAGTGTTGAACTTTCAACATCCGAATCCTGCTAAGAAGGCAACATCCATAAATAATGGGATGGATGGAAATGAGTGAAAATATTTGGGAATAAAAGCTCTGTGCTGCTGACAAGGGAAATTAAGGGAACCACAATAACCACAAGAAATAAAGATGAACAGTGGTCCCAAATATTAGCATTATGAAATAGGAGAAACTCTGGGTCTAGAAGTTAAGAAGTGACCAAAAATGGGCAGATTTGGCAAAAAAAAGGCTGTAATTCCTTCCCTGGAATGGGATTTTTTCCTGGTGAAATGCACAGAATAGAAATAGTAAAATGTAATTATTTTATAATTAAATAGGGAGGAGAACAACCCCAATCACTGAGGGTGAGGAGAGGAATTTGTTTTAATAGAGCCAAGAAAATTGGGAATGGAACATGGCCTTGAAAAACCAGACCCCCAAGAGAAGGGGATTGGGAGGCTTTGATTTAATCCATGCAAACGGTTGGAAAACAAAAATTAAACCAAACAAGGCTGGATTTGCTCCCCAAAATCACTTTATATATCCTAGAATTACAAAATCAGGAGAACTTTGGTCAGAAGAGTATCTGACAACTTTTTGGCACTTGTATCTGAGACAAAAATTCTCATTAACCTGGAATCACCCCTAGACAGGATGGCAAGCACCTACTCTTCTAATTTAAAGCAAATAAATCTCCCATAAATAAAGGAAATTGAAATATCCCATTGATTTGGGGTTCATAGAAACATCCAGAGGGACTTTTCCCTGCTTGGGAGCAATTATAAGGAATCACTGTTACTTCAATTTCCAGCTTCTTTTTCCCATTCTGCCTTGTTTTCTCTCGTTATTGTTTTGGGGAGAGGAAAGTGATTCTTTTTCTATTCAGATAAGAGCTGTGGAGAATAAGGAAAATGTTCAGTGCTTGCTTGGACACAGCTTGGGGTTTTCTGGCGTTGTTTTACCTCTTAAAATTGGAATTTTCCAACAATTTACAGTCTTTGAGTTAACCAGACCCTTACCTGGCTGGTGTTTTAACTGCCATGCAACTTTGTAGGGATTTATATTGATAAAAGTCAGGGGGATTTGTTAAAAATAATAACAAATCAGTGTAGAAAGATGAGTCTTATTAAAGATATTATTACAGAGAAAAACTGAATTAATTCTATGGGATTTCCCACTTGTATTTAGCTCTCACCATCTGCAAATGGAACCAGTGGGCAGCTCCAGCCCTTGCTAGAGGGAGGAGTGGGGATTATTGGAGGAAATAATGCTTTTCATTGAATTTTTAGCTTCCCAAACTTGCAGCCGAGTGTTTTCCTTCATTTGCAATGCATCTGCCACAGCTGTGAGTGGGGAGAGAGGCGAGCAAAAAGTGAGAAAATCCTCGATTCCTGCTCCTGCACTCGTGTGCTGTTGTCTTGACAGTTTTCTACTCGAACCCTGCTCTGCTTTCTGCTAACAGCTGAGCACATCACAACAGTTCCCTCCCAGTCATTTCCAACCCAGCAGTGCTGGGAAAATGCAGGAATCAGAGAGGATGGGCAGGGACAAGAGCCAAGACTGAAATTCGCTCAGGTATTACATTTTTTAAATTAATTTTTTAAAAAGCCTATTTTTACGGACTTCTGCTGTCCTGTAAATACTTCTGGGTTTTTTGCCCTTTCCCCCGAAATTTTAGGGGCCGAGATTTCAGCTGCTTTGTTGTAAATGAAATAAAACCCCCCCTGTGATGGTGGAGCGTGGTGCTACAGGGGCAGCACAGGAATTTTGGGCAGGTAAATATTTCCCAGCAGAGCACATTCCATGGGCATGGAGTGCTGCACACGAGGGCAGTGCAGGTTTTTCACTGGTTCTGCTGGGCTGAGGGGGATATTTTATGTATTGGCCCATTTTTGGTGATTTC
Organism: Falcunculus frontatus; assembly: GCA_013398115.1. Classification (NCBI taxonomy): domain Eukaryota; kingdom Metazoa; phylum Chordata; class Aves; order Passeriformes; genus Falcunculus; species Falcunculus frontatus. The sequence goes on along the minus strand of VZRV01004589.1, from coordinate 147,638 downwards.
TGTGCTGTCTCAGGGCACTGCAGGATCTCTATAAGGAGAACAAGTGCCAGCAGTTTGTGCTTCACTGCTGAATTATGGTTTCTTTGGAATTGGGAGCAGTGTAATAAAGGAGATATCAGATAAAGATCTGAAATGTTTTCCATTCCACGAAGAAAAGGGGGAATATAATTGTCAAAATGTGTAGCTCCTGGTTGTGAGTGTGCAGGTAAGGGATGGAACAGGGAGTTAAAGCAAGAACTCATCGTTTGGGATCTTTAAGGACTCTGAGGTTGTGTTTTCCATCAGCGATTTCACTGGGAAGTGAAGGCTCTGGGAATCATTAATTGAACAATCTCCCCTCTAATGCAAACTGTGAGGTTTTATCTCTAAGTTGTTATTAATTCCAATTTCCCTTGGTGTTGCAGCAGCTCCAGGAGACCTCGGGCGTGGCTGGGTGACCCCGTGGTGGCTGAGGTGTCACAGCCTTTTGAGCTGGGGTAGTAATTAAATATCTGAGTGATCTTCTGTGCTTCCACACCCTCCTGATCTCAGGGTCAGGCGTGCAGGGAAACTCTCTCCACTCACACATTGGAGAGAATCCTGCAGAGTTCTTCTGCCTGGAGCTTCACCAGCAGAGGATGCAGGTGCTGGAAAGTTGAGTGAGAAGTTCCTTGAGTGACCAAGGGGAGAAATGGGAGATTCCAAGAAGGGTTTCCAAAACTTGCAAGGTTCTAAATTAGAACAGCGGCCAAGAAAATATCCAGTATAAAACAAAGCTGGCTGTGGTTTTATTGGATATGCAGAGAGAGATGATTTACAAGGACCTGGAGTGACAGGAAAATGGGAATGGCTTCAGCCTGCCAGAGGGCAGGGATGGATGGGATATTGGGAAGGAATTCCTGGCTGGGAGGGTGAGGAGGGGCTGGGCTGGAATTCCCAGAGAAGCTGTGGCTGCCCCTGGATCCCTGGAAGTGTCCAAGGCCAGGCTGGAAGGGGCTTGGAGCATTCTGGGATAGTGGAAGGTGTCCCTGCCATGACAGGGGTGGCACTGGATAATCCTGAATTCCCTTCCAACCCAAAGCAGTCTGGGATTCTCTGAAAAGCAAGAATTGAGAAAGTGGAATCTGTACCATTTCTTTGTGCTCAGTTCTAAAAGTGTTTCAGGTGTTAATGGCTCATGAGCAAGTTCTGCACTTTTACTTTCCTGAGTGCTTCATGCACCTGTTTTAGTGACTATTTTTATTCCACAAATTCCAGCCTTTCTGTATTTCTGAGACTATTTAAATACTGGGATGTGTATTGGAGAGTTTCTTACAGGGAAATGAGTTGTAAAATAGCACTTGCAGTATCCTTTTCTAATTGGTGTGTTCTAAATGCAGTCCTTTAGGAAAATACATCTTCAGCTAGGAAGAACAATTCTGAGATATTAATGATGAGTGTCTTCCACTCTGATTTCTTTATTTTAAGTGAATCTTCTCGAACACAAACTGATTCCATAATACCCATTTATTTTATTGTCTTTGCTTAAGAATACCTGTCAAGCAATGCTTTAAAAAAAGGAGCACAGCTCAAATCCACCCAGGAAAATGAACCTGCTCTCGAAAGAAAACAGAATTAAAAATACTCATAAATAAAGTCAGCAATAATTCTAAAAATTTATATGCTGTTTATTTGCTCCCAAAACATTTCTTCAACCCTCTAAGAGAACAACAGATCTGCTTTTTCTGCATTCTGGATATTTCTTCTTTTCACTGTGTTGCAAAGAATTCATTTTTCTCAACAAGTGGCAGAAGAACCTTTGGCAGAGTCTGTGGCTGCAGGAGCTGGGTTTGGCCTGGGCTTTTACAGCTTTTAGTCTGACTACTTCATGTTTTTTCATTCTATTTTACCCTTAAGAGCTCCTGTTTATTTTGATTATTTACTGAGTTCATTTGGGTTTCCGGTCTCCAAAATACCACATTTTTATGGAGCTGGGAATCAAAGTTGGGATTTCCTTTTGACACTCAATTCCTCTTTGTATTTCTCATCCAAAACCTCCCAAGTGTCATCATGGAGCCTGGGAGTGGTCACAGCAAACCTTTGAGTGGTGGAGTTTTGGGGGACTTGGAATTTGGGGTTTTGGAGTTTGGGGGTCTTGGAATTTGGGGTTTTGGAGTTTTGAGGGACTTGGAGTTTGGGGTTTTGGAGTTTTGGGGGTCTTGGAGTTTTGGGGGACTTGGAGTTTGGGGGTTTTGGAGTTTGGGGGTCTTGGAGTTTTGGGGGTCTTGGAGTTTGGGTTTTGGAGTTTGGGGTTTTGGGGTTTTGGATTTTGGGGATGTTGGGATCATTCTGTCCTTTAGTCTGGGGCCAGCCATTGAGAAGCTCTCACAGCTCCATATTCCAGTGAGGATGGCTGTGCATGGATGTCTTCACGTGGAATATTGATGTGGTGGGAGGGTGTTTTGATCCAGAAATGGTGTTTTGATCCAGAAATGGTGTTCTGGCACTTCACTCTGGTGCCAGAGAGGAATCTGTCCCCAAATGCAGCTGTCAGTACTGTAAATACCCCCCATCCAGGACTTTTCCAGCCCAATTCCTGCTGTGTCAGGTTGGACAGAGGGAATATTTGTCTGGTTTTTCTCTTCCTGCTGAATTGTGGCTGCTCATCCCCTCTCCAACTCCCAGCTTCTCCAGTCTGGATTGAAATAAGGACACATTTTCTGCCTCCTACTCGGTATCCATCAAGAGATTTTTTTTTTCCTCAGGAGCAATTAATTAATTACTTAATTAATCCGGAGAAAGGTGTTGAATGCACTTTGGCCCTCTCAGAAGCTGTGGGTGGTGAGGGTGAGAAAACAGAGCCATTTCTCCCCAAAACCTGGCAGCAATTTTCCAACTTTGAGATTTGCTGCCCAGCAAATCCTCTTCCATGGGGTCATTTACCTGAGCAGAATGGAAAAACAGGAGCAGAAATAAATTACCAACAGAGATGAGATCCACTGGAAAATACCCAAACTAGGTTTGATATTTGGGAGAGCTCTCTAGAATCATTTCCTCACGCCTCAATTAAAAATCTCTCCATGTGCTCCTTGACACATCCATTGGGGAGTGGCACAACTGATTCTTCCATTGGGAATTTCTTAAATCTGTAGGTTGGTCTTTGGGATTTTCCATGATTTTTAAATCCTTGGAGCATTAGTTCTAAACACCAATTTTATTTTTAAAAAGAAATAAATAAAATTTGGTTTTTGGGAGCAAGGAGGTTTTTGACCCAATCACCCAGAGAAAGATTTCCTCTGCACCACAACTGCACTTTGCTCTCACCTCACCTTTTGTTACCTTTTGTGCTCTGAAATGTGATAATGGCCCTGGGAGAGAGGCCTGAGCTTTGTTCTCTTGAGTTCAGGGCCGTGCAAAGTGTTCTGTGTTCAGTTTGTACCTTTTAGAGTTGTCACAACATTACAGCACTTCAAAAATGGTATTTTTAGCTAAAAATGATGTGAAGGTTTGACTCAGTTCTTATCATTTGAGTGTGGTTGCAAATCCCTTTTTAAAGAGTGTTTGTTGACAAAAATGGGAATTGATATTTTGTGATTTTTGATGCCTTTAAGTCTCTCATCCCATGAGCTATAGGAGTGACCACTGTCAATTCAAGACTCTGCCTTAAGTCAAAAATAATGATAATTTATATTTCACCTTTGGTAAAGGGGTATAAAAATACCCAAATAAACATGATTACTCTTTCTTTGTAGCCTTCTCATGGTAAATTTACCCAGTTGCTCTTCCTTTCCATCCCAAGGGATGGATTTTAGACCGCCCCAATTTACATTTTTCCTTTACAAATTGTGAATTCCTGCTGACCTGGACCAGTCTCATCATGCCATGTATTTTTTAATTCAGGAGTGTAAAATAATGCCTGAAATAATAATTTAAAATCCAAAACTCCTTGAATGAATTAAAACTGGAATTGGATCATGGACTCAGTCTTTCACCCAACATCATTCCTGTGACCCTTCTTCCTAGCTGTTAATTCCAGCCTGGTCCATGACTAACTAGTAGATTTTGGTTGGTTTTGGGTTTGTGCTGATGGAAATCTGTGATTATGTGTGAATTAAATGCTGTTATAATCCCTCTCCAAGAACTTGAAGGGAAGTACAAGTGCACAGTTCCATAATCTCCAATGGGATGGGCACAGAGCCTCCAGAGGAGCTGAGGGCAGATCCATTCCTGTTTTTAAAGCACTCCAGTCTGGATTCCCCAGCCCCTTTTCCCTGTGTGTGTGGGTGTCCCATGGCTGGTTGGGATGAGCCTGGTGCTGTGTGCCTTCAGTGCTGTCTCCTGACAGGCAGCACCCCGTTAATATTCCTGCTTTTCCCATTCCAGGGAGTTTGGGACCGTCGTCATCGATAGCCATCGCTGGCACCAGCCAAGCTGCCATCACCAAGACCACATCCGTGCTCCAGGATGGAGTCATTGTCACCACTGCAGCTGGGACCCCTCTGCAGCAGGGCCAGCTGCCCATGGGGGGCGAGTTCCCCTTCGCTGGCCACGAACACTCGCTCCACTTCCCGCAGAACAGCTCTTCAAACAACAATCTGCCACATCCTCTGAATCAGAACCTCCTCAATTCCCTGCCTCTCTCTCTGCCGGTGAATCAGCAACATCTCCTAAACCAGAATCTCTTAAATATCCTCCAGCCTTCAGCAGGAGAAGGCAAGTCTGAGGTCAACCTCAACCCTTTAGGTTTTCTGAACCCGAATGTCAATGCTGCTTTAGCGTTCCTCTCCGGTGACGTGGACGGGCAGGTTCTGCAGCCCGTGCACTTCCAGCTGCTGGCAGCGCTGCTCCAGAACCAGGCCCAGGCAGCTGCCATGCTCCCCGTGCCATCCTTCAACGTGACCATCTCCGATCTGCTGCAGCAGCAGAACCCCCCCGTGCCCTCGGTCACGCAGCTGCCAGCCCCTCCCGAGCCCCTGCCCGACAGCAGCAGGGTGGAGAGCCTCCTATCCAACCCCATTCCCAGCTTTCCGGGCGCCGACCCCGCTTCCAACCCCCTGCTCCTGCCCGCCGCCTCCGGGGCCTCGGCGCTCATGGCCCTGAACCCCCAGCTGGTGGGGGGTGTCCTGAGCTCCAGCAGCCATCCCGAGGTGTCCATAGCCACCTCCTCCCAGGCCACCACCACCACCACCACCACGTCCTCGGCGGTGGCAGCGCTGTCGGTGTCGGCCCTGGGCGGGGGCACGGCCGTGGTGTCCATGGCAGAAACCCTGCTGAACATCACCAGCGGCGCCGGGAGCGCGCCGGGGCCGCCTAAGCTCAACAATAACTCTGTGGTGCCACAGCTCCTTAACCCTCTGCTGGGGACAGGTCTGCTTGGTAAGTTCAGTTTCTTGGGAAAAATAAAACCTGAGCAGGGTTGGGGAGGGAGAGTTTCAGGTTCCGGTTTTTAATTTGTAAAAATTCCGCTTCTTTTTATTCGTTTGTGTTGTTGCGGCTCGTTCCTTGAGAAGACTTGACTGTTCTTGTAAGAAATGTCAAGCACGTTCTACTTTTTGTTCCTTAATGTTTTATATTGATCTTGGAAATTATTAATTCTGCCACCTAGACTTAGTAAATCCACCTGAAAATTGTGGGAGCAGTTGGATTTATTTCATTGTTCAAGGAGTAGCAGCCCAGCAGCATCCCTGGGTCAGCTGTGAGTGCCTGTGGCAGCACAGGGTTAGTGGGGATAGCTGTGCTGGAGGTGACAAATGACCAACATCCCAAAACAAGTGATGAAAAACCCCTTAAATACAAAGTTTTTTCCTCCTGGGTGATGATTTTTTGATTATTTTTACCAAAAAACATATAACAGAGTGGGTGCTCCTCTGTTTGTAATCTACTCCTGATAGGAATTCAATAATAATTAAATAATACCTCACTCTGACCTTCTAAATGGCTACAGTGAACTCAACCCACTTGGCATTTTCCGTACAAAATACAACTAACAGTGACTCCTCAAACGGAAATTTTCAGGGAAACACAAGATTTTCATTTTTAAAAAGAAACAAACCAGGAAAAGGATGTATTTTAAGCTTTATTATTTCATGAAGTCAGCTTCGACAGTGTGTTTATTTTTTTAGAGCTAAAATGTTCATGTAAAGTGAAATTTCCATGTAATAGAAAATGTTAATACAAGTTTTACTCCAAAACGTAAAGAAAGAGTTGTTTAGAGTGTTGTGTGACATGGCTGAGCCAAAAAGCCTTTTCTCCTTCACAGTTGGTAAAAAACCCATTTTGTTGGGGGTTTCAATTATTGTCTCTTTCTCCATCTCCCCTCCTCATCCCCCTCACCACCCCAGCACTGTTTAAGCCAGATTCTAACGCATGGAATTCCTCAGAGGCTCCTCCTGCTATTCCTGGCTGTTCCAGGAGTCCTGTCAGAAGAGGTGACACAAAAGACCCAACAGTAGAGAAATAAAGATCAGGAGAGCCCCATTCTGGAGGATGGCAGGGAGCAGGGCTGTTTTCCAGAGGTTTTCCTGGCAGTCAGTTCAGTGGGAATGCAGGGAATTGCTGCTGAGTGGGATTTGCCTGTTCTTGCATTGCAGGGGAGATGTCATCTCTGAACACTACTCTGAACAACCATCAGCTCAGCCATCTCCAGTCTCTCCTCAACAACAATCAGATGTTTCCTTCAAATCAGCAGCAGCAGCAGCAGCAGCAGCAGCAGCAGCAGCAGCAGCAGCAGCACCTTCTCCAGGGCTACCAGAACGTTCAGGGCTTTCAAGGCCAGCCCCAAATTCCTGGCCCAGCCAACAACCCAAACCCCATGGCGTGTCTGTTCCAGAATTTCCAGGTAGGAAATGAAATTAAATCAATATTCAAACAAATGGGAGGTAAAATTCCACCCTCCAGAGTTTGGGTTTCTTTGCTGATTAAGACAATATGATGTATATAATTACGTGTGTGCTGTATACAATATATTCTTTCAGTAGCTCATGGATTTTGCAAATCAGGAGCATTTGTTATTGAAATTTTATCCCTTTCTCCTTAGGAAATGGGTTTAGTTCCTTTGGAAAGAGTTATGCTGCATGCACTGAATAAAAGTTCCTCTATGTGCTGACAATCGCTATAGAATTTTAGCAAAACTCTTTCCCATCCCACAGAAATGATCCTAAATTCCCATTTAGCCTATTCTAATAATTCAGCAGTGAGAAATAAATACTGGTAGCACTTTGCAGAAATTAGAAACTTCCTGAGTTGTTGTAAGTGACTGTGGGCAGCAGTCCTCTTGTATTCCCACTGAAATGGGATGGAAGAGCTGGGATGGGGATTGTACAGCCTGAAAAACAGGGATTGGAGTGTATAAACAATGACAAACTGGGCAAAAATGAGACTTCCCTGCTCTCCACATGACAATTATTCCTAATGCAGGTTGGGTATCAAATGAACACAGCAAAAATAGGTGACAAACCCAGAGTGCAAACAGGGATTTGTTGTTCCTCAGTGTTGCTGCAGAAATGCAGGTGTGGGGAGGGGAATGCACATGGCAGTGCTTTCACCCTTCCAGGAGGAAAAAGGAGCTGTGGGGAAGTTTCCCTGGAAATCTCAGTTCTCTACCTGTTCCCTCTCTTTGTAGGAATTTTGGTTGCTTTAGCCCAGTATTTTCTTGTGTCACATTCCCAATTATATAAATAGTCACAGGAAGCAGTTAAAGGGCTTTTGGAATATTTTTCCCTTGGCTTTTACAGTTTTTATTGGAGTGCTCTTGTTGACATCGTATTCCCTGCCTGTGGATATGACAAGGAACAGGGAAAGCTCAGGTGGTTGAAGCTGGAGGTGGCATTTTGCTGTGGCAGGGCCTGGCTCAGAGCACAGGGGTGCAGATGTGGGATATGGGGGGCTGGAGACCACAGGGATCCCCTTGGAGAGACACACAGCAAAGGGGAAAATAGGAATGTTGGCCAATTCCAAAAGCACAGTGATGGCATTCAGGAATTCACTGAGGAGCACACAAGGACAGAAGCAATGCTGGGGTCTGGGAAGGAAAGAAAGAGAATAATTGAGAGCAGAACTCAGAGGTTGTGGAGACTCCTTTGGAGATTCACAAACCCCACGTGGATGTGATCCTGTGCTCCAGCAGGAGGTTGGATTAGATCATCTCAGCTGGAGAAGAGAAGGCTCCTGGGAGGTCTCACAGCACCTGCCAGTGTCTGAAGGGGCTATGGGGAGGATGGAGAGGGACTGGAGTGACAGGACAAGGAGGGATGGGTGAGGGATGGGTTCAAACTGAAAGAGGGGAAATTTAGGTGGGATATTGGGAAGGAATTATTCCCTGTGAGGGTGGTGAGGCCCTGGCTGTGGCTGCCCCTGAATCCCTGGCAGTGTCCAAGGCCAAGTTGGACGGGGCTTGGAGCCACCTGGGACAGTGGAAGGTGTCCCTGCCCATGGCAGGGGTGGCACTGGATGGGCTTTGAGGTCCCTTCCAACCCAAACCATCCCATGGCTCTGTATCAGAAATATGGACCTTGGTGCAGTTGTGTAGGACTTGAGAGGAAACGGGAGCCTGCTGTGCTTCAGTCAGGAGAGGAAATTCCTGACAGGCTCTGGAAGAGGTGACAGTGTTGTGTCGTGTCATGGAAGGTGTCCACTTGGATCCAGGCAGAGTCTGAGACAGTGGTTTTGTTTTCCTCTGAATGAGGCTTTTAACATTTTCTCTCTACTTTGTTCAATGCTGAACTTTGTAACTGATGTATAACAAAAGGAAATGTCATGAATAGTCACAGAGTTTGTCTGCTGAAATCCATCTCGAGTTAGAACAGCAATTCCCATCTTCTCCTCTCCTCTCCCCAGGTGAGGATGCAGGAAGACGCCGCTGTCCTAAACAAAAGAATGATCACCCAGATGGGAATGGCGCCGGTTCCCGAGAGCTCCAACACTCTCCTTCCTCCCTTCCAGGAGCCCCCCTGTGATCTGCAGCAGAGACCTGACCCATCCCTGGCCCAGCAGGCCAAGGAGAACCCCAACGCCGCCGCGGCCGCGGGCGACGCCTCGGTGGACGCCATCTACAAGGCGGTGGTGGACGCTGCCAGCAAGGGCGTGCCGGTGGTGATCACCACCGCCGGCTCCAGCTCCACGCAGCCGAGCCCCATCCCCGCCCTGAGTGCCATGAGTGCCTTCACAGCCTCCATCGGGGACCCCCTGAACCTCTCCAGCGCCGTCAGCGCCGTCATCCACGGCCGCGGCGGCGCCGAGCACGAGGGGCGCGTGCGCAACGCCCGGGGCACGCGGGTCCTGAAGAACTCGGAGCACGGCAAGAACCCCGGCGAAGGGGATGGGTACGAGTATTACAAATCGGCCACTTGTAACACGCCCAAAAAGCAGTGGGAAGGGGAGCAGAGCCCCGTGGGGGAGATAAACAGGTGGAAATGTGAGGAGTTCCTGGAGCACTCCGCTCATATCCACAGCAGCCCGTGCCACGAGAGGCCCAACAACGTCTCCGCGCTGCCGCTGCTGCAGGGGGAGCAGCACCAGGCCCTGCTGGCGCAGCGGAACTGTCAGAGCGAGAAAATGCTGGAGGAGAATTTCAGGTATAACAATTACAAAAGAACTATGATGAGTTTCAAGGAAAGACTGGAGAACACTGTGGAACGATGTGCACACATCAACGGGAACCGCCCGCAGCCGAACAGGGGCTTCGGGGAGTTGCTCAACACTTCCAAACAAGACCTGATCCTGGAAGAGCAATCTCCCAGTTCCTCCAATAGCTTGGAAAGTTCCTTAGTGAAAGACTACATCCATTACAATGGAGATTTTAATGCCAAAAGCATTAACGGGTGCGTGCCCAGCCCCTCGGATGCTAAGAGCATCAGCAGCGAGGAGGATCTGCGGAACCCCGACTCCCCCTCGTCCCACGAGCTCATCCACTACAGGCCGAGGACGTTTAACGTGGGCGACTTGGTCTGGGGCCAGATCAAAGGACTGACTGCCTGGCCTGGCAAACTTGGCAGAGAAGAAGAGGTTCACAATTCATGTCAACAGAATGCTGAGGAGGGGAAGGTATATTTATCCACATCTCTCTCTTTCTCTCTCTCTCTCCCCCCACGGGCACACAAGTGGTTGTCAAAATTTTGTCTTCTTTATTTTAGGCTTTGCCTCTTCTTTTAGCAGCACAAATGGTTTTTGCTCGTAGCTGTAGCTTGTAGAGTTGAATTTCCCCTTAATTTCCTAAAAAAACCTCTGCCAGGGCCACGAGACAGGTTAGATCTGGGTTTTGCTAAATGATTTCTGGGTGTTAACAAAAAATTGTTCTCACTTCTATGGCGTGTTCAGACAAATTCCTGCCTGTGTCCAAAGCATCTGATATGGAAATACCTGAAAGTGTTGAAACTGCAAAAAGGAGAAGTGGCCTAATCAGAGTGAGGAATCTGTAATGAGTGAAATCTTGCTGATTGACACACACTCCTCACAGGAAATGCCACACATTTCCAACTTTAAAGGAGGTTTTGATCATCATTTAGTAATAAGGAAAGTGTTCCAATTTGCTCTTTGATACTGAAATCCTTTTTTTTGTGTCAACAAATCATGTGCTTGTTGGGGAATATACAGGAAATGCAGTTATCAAGGAGTTATTGATGATTTTATTATGAAAAATATTCTCAAATCTGGTCTCCACCACTTGTGTAACGTATCTTTGTAGTTCTTATAAGATGCTTCACATCTTCCACCTATAAATATTTTCAAGTCCCATTTTACTAAAAGCAAATTTTAAAAATGCATAAGCAGAAAGGAGATTTAAGGAAATAGGGATTTGTCAGGGACACAAAGAAATCAAATCACTTAAAATGAGGAGAATAGGTTGGACCAAAGTGCTCCTTTCTTCAAAATTGAGCCAAGAGCAGATATCCAGAGGAGAGAGGGGATGAGAAGCTCATCCCATTCCACCCCTGCTGTGGCAGGGACACTTTCTACCATCCCAGGCTGCTCTAAGCCCCATCCAGCCTGGCCTTGGACACTTCCAGGGATCCAGGAGCAGCCTCAGCTTCTCTGGGAATCTGCCATTCCCTTCCCACTGGAGCTGTAAATCCTGGATGTTGTTGAGCCCCAGTGGTTTCAGCCCTGGAGCAGGAGAACTTCAGTCTCCCATGGTAGGTGAGAGTGCTGAATATTCCAGAGCTTTCCATGGTTTAATCCATCTCAGCCCAAACCAGGGTGATGTTTCAGAGCCCATCCCTTAGGAAGTTCAGATCTCCAAGTTACACATCAGGTTAGGAGGTGGAGGCACAGGAGATCACAAACTTTCAGGGATGAAATGAAACAGGAAGAATTCCATGTCCAGTATCCTGTCTGTGTGAGTCAGGAACAACATTCCCATTCCCAGTGTGCTTTGATGGATGAACTTCAGAACCTGGGTGTCCAAATCTATGAATGTTTAATAGAATTGCAGGGTTTGGTTTTTAGAACTTGTGTAAAGAGGGGAATTTTCTTATGTGCATTCCTGAGCAGTTTCATGTTTCCTCCCAAATCTGTGGGTACCTGAATGTGCTGTTGGTTTTGTGCAAACTTCCTTTATTATGGTGGGGTTTCTGTGCATTGTATGGGAATTGTGTGGGGTTAAATCCAGTGGCACCCATTTTATTGGATACTGAAGTACAAAAACCAGGGAAGCAGATCCTTGGAATGCTCGCATCAAGGTGGAGACCAGTCCAAGTTGTCCATGAGGAAGCCCCACGCCGTGGATCAACTTTGGCATCAGACCACCTTTAATTAATCATTTTAAATTTTAAAATGGAAGAAGTGTGTCCAGTTCCTCCATCAAGCAGTGCAGAGTGAACAGCTATTCCAGAGGGCAGGAGCTGAGGGTGAAAGCTGGGATCCACAGGGAAAAAACCCACACCAAACCACAAGAAATCACCTGGTAACCACAAAGAAATAACCTCGAAAACCACAAAGAAACAACCTTGAAAAGCAAATGTTCTCCAGGAATTCTGCAGCAGTCTGTGGTGGGAGTGACCTGCAGCACTTGGGAAAAAATTCCCTTTTCTCTGGAGCTTCCTGAAAACATCTTTTAAAGTCTTTATGTAACCAAGTGTGACCCTCGTGTGTTGTGACATGAATTTGCTGTTGGGATTTGTACATTCTCTGGTCTTTCGATTATGAATTATTTGATTTTTGTTTCCATTTAAAAGACTTTGGGCACTCAGGTATTTCATGGAATCATGGGTCTGTGTGGAGGATCCAGACAGGAGGAGGAGGAGGAATATTGCACCTTCCTTCCCTTGTTTTTTAGCTACTGGAAATTCGAGGAGCCCAAGGAAGTGCAGCAGAAATGTCTGGGAAGAAAAGGAACAAGTCTGAATCTAATCCCAAACCAGAGGAGTTGTATTTCATTAAGCCATTAATTTGATTATTATTCACATTAATCACCTGAACAGGTTTTGAGAGCAATCAAAGGTTTTGTGGGAGCTTTTCCTGGTGAATTTTAACAGGGCAAATCCTGCTCTCAGTGTGACTTTCCAGGGCTTAAACTGGCCTTGTTAAACTGGGCTTTTCTGGTTCTGCAGGTAAAACAGGGAGGGTTTCCTCCTTCTGTCTGTGTGATTTGGTGTTCAGTGGCCTGTTGTTGATATTGATGATGTTATTAATTGTTATTTCTGTCAGAGTTGCTTTCCATACCCTGTTTTGTAGCAATTTGATATTTCTTCCCAAAAAACCAAGTGTTTTTTAATGTATAACCATCACAAAATGCCAATAATGAAGATTTTTTGTTACTTTAAGAGGTCCTTTGTTTCCCAAACATTATATTAATTCTTGATAACATTATTTACATGGAACTTTGCTGTTTCTCTCCTGGCAGCCCTTGGCAGTTCGTTTCTTAGTGATACATTTAAATCATGGATAGGGATAATTCCTTTTTTCTCATGTTTGTCCTTAGAAAAGCTCCCCAGGTTTTCAGTTTCTTCTGTGTGCATTTGTATTCTTCCAACATCCAGTGAGGGGAGGGATTACTGCAAGTATTTGCATCAAAAGTGAGCACAGTTTTAAGGGACAAACTCTACAGTTTGTGGCATAATTGAATTTATCTCGTGAAAATTGAAATCTCAGCTCCCCAGGTGCAGATTTCTCCATTAGTGACTCCTGGAAGTGCCTGGACCAGCACATTCCCAATTTCTTTAGCACAGGTGTGACTTCAAGACACTGAAATTTGGTCTAAACCTGTAATTTTGGGCCTTATTCTGAGAGATTTTGGCAACTGCTCACTCATTAACTCCTCCTTGTTGTGTCCACACATCAGATCTGTGGTGAACATGAATTATTTAGGAATTGGAAGGCTCAATTTGAAGGGAATTTGCATTCCCACTTCATTTTCAGGTTGTGTATTGACACACCCAATAAATTTGTATTTATGTAAAATGTCAAGTAAGATGTAGCAAAGAAACAGGAACTGAGCCATTCATTTTCTTGAGGTTGATATGTTATAAATATCTGATTTTGTTGTTTTTACCAGCAGGAATGACTGAGCCAGATCAAAATGACAGAGTGAAGTGGCTTCATGTTTTGAGATGCAAATGATGAAATTATAGAGATGTTATAATTAATTTTCTGCTTTTATTGTTTACACTGGGACTGACTGGTGCCCACACAGTGGTTGAAATTGCTTAAATTTAAAATATTCAAGATTTAAATTCTCAGTTCTCTTGAGCACATGCCCAAATTCATCCCTGGTCGCTAAAGAAAAATAAAAAATAATTAAAATAACTGATTTTAAGGCAAATAAATCAGCTGGAGAAAGCTCTGGTGAAGAGTCCTGGATTCAAAAGGCAAATAAAGATTTTCCTTCTGGAATGGGAATGAATTTGGCCGTGCCATGAGTTGAACCAAGACCTGGAATTCTTCACCCAGGAACTGGAGTCGATGGGAACACTTTGGTGTAAAAAATGGGATCATCAATCCCAGGCACTCAGCATTCCAGGGCTAAAATCCATTTGGGAAAGTGAGTGCAGAAAGGTCTTTAAAAGATTCTTTCCCTCACTTTTGTTGCCACGAATGTCCCAGATTTGGGTTTCTGTTGCTGCCGGTGACAAATTCCAGCACGTGGATAAACGTGGGAGGGGTGGGCAGCTCCAGGTGTTGTTCCTGCCCTGCTGGGGAGGCAGTGCCAGTGGGATTCCCAAGCTGCCAGTGCAGGAAAAGTGGGATTTGGTGCTCTGGGTAACGAGGTTTGGTGTCCATCCCTTCCTCAGGTGGAGCCAGAGAAGCTGAAGACACTAACGGAGGGGCTGGAGGCGTTCAGCCGCGCCAGGAAAAGGAACAGGAAGTGAGTCCATCCCCACAAAACCCAACCATTCCCTTCTTGCTGCCCTTCTGGGCCAGCTCAGCCAAGCTGAGGGCTTCATTCCTTGCAATTCCTCGTGTTGGTTCTGGAATGTGATGCTTTTTGAGTGCATCTCCTCTGTAAAATGTCCCACCTGTGGGAGCTCCTGGAGGATTCCTCAGCTACAGCAATAAAATGTTGTTACCTCAAACCTGTCCTGGCCAAATCCCACTTTCTGACCAGAGCTGCTCCTCTCCCCTGTCCCTGTGGCAGCTGAGCATGGTTTGTTCAGAGAAATTCCCTTTATTTGCCACTGCTGAGAAGTGTTGCAGGGTTTGTGGCTGGCTGAGCTCTGGGTCACAGCTGTGCCAGCTGCTGGGATTTGTCCAACTTTCACCTTTTAGTGACAAACACCAGCATGGAAAAACTGTGAAACAGCAAATATTGGGACATGAAGCATCAGGATGGGCAACAAGAGGAAAATTACTGAATTTTGGAGGAAAAGAAAACCCCTCTGGACGTCTTTAAAAGGATGACAGAGTAGGAATTGTGCTGTGGTTGGGTTTGTTCTATGATGCTGCTCCTTATTTACTGTGGCAGGGGAAATATATTCCTTAAATCTGTGAAGATTTAAAGTCAGCTCTGAATGACCACAGGCTGAAAGGGATGAAATAATTCTCTCTCTTCCCCTCCTTTTAAGGGGTGAGCTTTGCTTTTATTTCTGTGTCCCAGGGGCTAAAGAGAAGGAATTTTTGTGCCAATGAGACAATGTTGGTGGCTGTTATTTCCAAGATCATCCTCAAAATACCTTCCTGGGTTTTAAGGGAACACAGAAGGGCTTTTGGTGACTTCCCAGTTATTTATTCACATCCCTGAAGTGAAATCAGTGACTCAAGGACAGAAGGAGCGGATGTAAAGAGGTTAATGCTGACATAAACAGCTCCTTTACAGCCCTTACAGAGTTTTTTTCTCCATATTTCACCTTATTTCCCACTTCATATCCTTTGGTGGACGTTTCCTGGTTTTCCCATGTCCTGCTGTAGATTTATCTGGCAAAGTTCATGAGGTTTTTCCTGGTTTGTGACGCAGCATTGGATTTTTATCCAGATTTTTTAAACATTTAGCATTAAATATCATTGCTGCACATAGAGTCCCCATCACACAGGCCCAGAGTTGGTTCAGCAGAGCAGGATTTGTATCCAGGTCCTTGAAAGGACCCTCACATTCCATAACTCCACGAATTCTTTGTGTCCCAGTTCCATCTCGGCTCGGCCGTTCCGTTCCTGTTGGAGCCAGGAGAACACAGCATTCCTCACCTCTCCAGCTGTGTTCCCCTGGAGGTTTCCCTTCCCAGCCCCTCCCCTGATCCAGCCTTTGCTCTTCCCAAGCTCCATCGTTGTCCCTGTCCCTCTGCTCAGGAGCGTTCCTGGCCCCGCTGCACACGGAGCATCTTCCATGGATCACCCCCAATCCCAGTGCCTCCTTCTCCTGGGGTTTCCTGCTCCTCTGACTCTTATTTCCCACATTCCTCTTCAATCAGGAATGTGCCACTTCCCATCCCCTCCACTGCCATCCCCACCATCCCTGCTCAGGTGTTTTGGGTTGAAGTCACAGCTCTGGTGTCCCCCCAGTTGGACACAGGCACTGATGCAGCTCTTGCACTGCCTTTCCAGCTTCCAGGGCTGATTTAGATGGGATGTTGGGAAAGAATTCCTCCCTGGGAGGGTGGGGAGGGGCTGGGATGGAATTCCCAGAGAAGCTGTGGCTGCCCCTGGATCCCTGGCAGTGCCCAAGGCCAGGCTGGATGGGGCTTGGAGCAGCCTGGGACAGTGGAAGGTGTCCTTGCCATGACAGGGGTGGGATGAGATGGGATTTAAGGTCCTTTCCAACCCAACCCAATCCAGGATTCTGGGATTAAAAGGAAAGGGTTTTTATAGGAAGTGTCTCTGTGAGGGACAGTCCTGGTGTCCCAGCAGGGGACAAGGTGCTTCCTTACCCATCTCTGCCTTCAGCTTCCCTCATGACAGAGATGGTTCTGCTCATCCTCCTCCTCATCCTCCTCCTCATCCTCCTTCTCATCCTCCTTCTCATCCTCCTCATCCTCATCTTCTTCCTCCTCATCCTCCTCCTCATCCTCCTCCTCATCCTCCTCCTCACCCTCCTCCTCATCCTCCTTCTCATCCTCCTTCTCCTCCTCCTTCTCATCCTCCTCCTCATCCTCCTTCTCATCCTCCTCCTCATCCTCCTCCTCATCCTCCTCCTCATCCTCCTCCTCATCCTCCTTCTCATCCTCCTCCTCATCCTCCTCCTCCCATTTCCTCATCTCCAAAGTAGGACCTGTCACTGTGTCCAAGTGGGAAAAGTCCTTAAGGAGCAAGGAGACATCCATAGAATTGTCACTGGGAAATGAAATGTGCTTGGAGCTGCCCCACGACCTGGGGGAATTTGGGGTTGGAAGAAGGAAACCTTCACTCACCTCTCCCACAGCCTGAGGGGTGCTGCCATTCCAGAGTAAAACTGAGAATATTTGAGATAATTCATACAATTTATTGAAAGTTAAAAGGATATTTAACTTTTCTTCTGTAATCCCAACACAAACCTTTACTTTCCATAACATTGGTATGAGTCTGATCTTCCTCCTTGTGCTCCCAACCTGGGAGGCTCCAGGATCAGAACATTCCCAATTAATTCATGTGTTTGTTATTTAATTTTTTTAACGTTTTCTTTCTGTCCTTAAGGATTACTGATGGCTTTCATCTTTTCTCCCTAGAAGTGGAAAGCTAAATAACCATTTAGAAGCTGCTATACACGAGGCCATGAGTGAACTAGACAAAATGTCTGGGAATGTAAGTTCCTTTTCCTTGGAAATATTCTTGTTTTCCATGTTTCTGCATGCGTGTCCCTTGGAGGGAGGCTTGGTTTGGGTGGATTTCTTAACAAATTCTGGGTTTATTTTCTGAAATAATGGGGAATTTGCAATATTTCCCCTGCATTAAAAACTGTTTGCAAATGTCTGATGGTTCTGAGAAGTGGGAAAAGTTGTAGGATTTTAGGTGCATTGCAAATTTTACTTTTAAAAGAGATTTAAAAGTGGATTTACATCCAGCCTGGTAATACCTGGATGAGTTCCAGTCCTGCTCCTATTCCACGGGGCTCCTCTGGCTAATGACACAAATCAGGCTGTTTCTCAGCTGAGTAGCAAGGTACTGAAACCTCATTTGAAAGCATCTTTCTTTTGAGTGCAAAACTCTTGGAATTCAGTTTTCCCCATGAGAAATGAAAGAGGTTGCCATGAAAGGTAAGTTTTTTAAAAAAAGAATATTTCTAATATCACACCCAAGAGTGGTTTTTCCACACTAATTACACTGTTGTTATGTAACTCCAGGATCTTTCCAATCAAAAGTTTGGTTTCTAAAATATCCTCATTTTTCTATCTAAAACGTGGCTGTAATTTCATTGCAGCCCACTTAAAAATAAAAACCAAGTCTATCACAGCACATGTAACCTCCCACATCTTCTATTTGGTCATTAATTATTCAAATTATTAATTATAAAATGTTTGAAGACAGGGGAAAAAAAGTTTTTTGCTGATATTCAATGCTCAGGCCTGAAGATGTGCGGGTTTGGAAGTTACAGTAACAGTTCAGGGAGCTTCTGGGTTATAAAAAAAGGAAATATATTTATATATATTTATATATATGAAGAACTTCATAAAAATCCAGAGCTGATTTCAGAACCACCAGGAAATATTAAAGAAGTTATTCAGTAGCTTTCAAGTAACAACCCAACCAAATCTTTTGTTGAAACTGAATTTTACAAACTGAGATTTGAGCCTTGATTTAAAGCAATGTTTTTGTGCTTCCCTCCTTGGGAAGGCCAAGGAAAGCAGGAGCTGGCTGTAGGATTGTAACAAATAAATATGGGATGGGTGTTTGGGATGGGTGTTTGGGCTGGCCCATCCCTCTGCCACCTTTTCCCATCTATAAATGCAGGAATATGAAAAGCTGCCTGCTCTGGGCACGGTGAGGAATTGCTGTGGTTGGATTTGCTGCTCTGGTTCTTCTGTCCCCCAGACAAACTGATGGACCTGCAGCACCTGGATTGATAATTTAATTATGTGGGCACAGAATTTGGGATCGGGGCTGATTTCCATAAGGATTAGCATTCCTAGAAACACTCCCAGGGAATCAGCAGCTCTCTTTGGAGTGACTTGCAGCTTTTGCAGCTCCTGCTGCTCAGCCCCAGTCAGTGGGAAATGGGAAACATGTGCAGCAGGATCCTCAGCTCCAAGAGGGAATTCTGCCAGCAGGAGCCAGCCGAGGCAGGGAATGTCAGAGGCTGGAGAGCTCGGGAAGGAGCCCGGGAAGTGCTGAAGGATTGGTTCCTGCTGCTGGGAGCTGCAGCTGCCGCCGACAGGTGGTGGTGGAATTCCACACCAGGCTCAGCCTTCCTCCTCCTCCTCCTCTCTCTCCCACCGGTTCTCCCTGAGCAGGCAGCGATGACAAACTTTGGCTCTCAATCCATCCAGCATTCGCTCGGAATTGAACGTTTCCTTTTGAACACAAAGAGTTCCCTAACATCCCTCATTCCTTAATAACAGCCCCGAGCTGGACTTCCCCAATTTTCCCTGTTATCAGTGTTTTCTCACCATCTTCCCACTTTTTATTACTCTGGTCACTGCAATGTATGAAAGTTTGTCACTGAATTTGCCATTATTGCAGTTTGGGCTCAGTCCCTGACTGGGTGATTTCATTCCCTGATTAGGAGGTTTCAGTCCCTGATTACGTGATTTCAGTCCCTGACCGGGTGATTTCAGTCCCTGACTGGGTGATTTTAGCCCCTGACTGGGTGATTTCAGTCCCTGATTAGGAGGTTTCAATCCCTGATTAGGAGGTTTCAGTCCCTGATTAGGAGGTTTCAGTCCCTGATTAGGAGGTTTCAGTCCCTGATTAGGAGGTTTCAGTCCCTGATTAGGAGGTTTCAGTCCCTGATTAGGAGGTTTCAGTCCCTGATTAGGAGGTTTCAGTCCCTGACTGGGTGATTTCAGTCCCTGATTAGGAGGTTTCAATCCCTGATTAGGAGGTTTCAGTCCCTGACTGGGTGATTTCAGTCCCTGATTAGGAGGTTTCAGTCCCTGATTAGGAGGTTTCAGTCCCTGACTGGGTGATTTCAGTCCCTGATTAGGAGGTTTCAATCCCTGATTAGGAGGTTTCAGTCCCTGACTGGGTGATTTCAGTCCCTGATTAGGAGGTTTCAGTCCCTGATTAGGAGGTTTCAGTCCCTGACTGGGTGATTTCAGTCCCTGATTAGGAGGTTTCAATCCCTGATTAGGAGGTTTCAGTCCCTGACTGGGTGATTTCAGTCCCTGATTAGGAGGTTTCAGTCCCTGATTAGGAGGTTTCAGTCCCTGACTGGGTGATTTCAGTCCCTGATTAGGAGGTTTCAATCCCTGATTAGGAGGTTTCAGTCCCTGACTGGGTGATTTCAGTCCCTGATTAGGAGGTTTCAGTCCCTGATTAGGAGGTTTCAGTCCCTGACTGGGTGATTTCAGTCCCTGATTAGGAGGTTTCAATCCCTGATTAGGAGGTTTCAGTCCCTGACTGGGTGATTTCAGTCCCTGATTAGGAGGTTTCAGTCCCTGATTAGGAAGTTTCCCAGCCACTGCAGCTGCTGCCTCTCTCCAAGCTTTGGGATGCACAGGATATGGAATCATTTACTCCCAGTTCCTCAAAGCTGTTGAATTCCCTTTATTCTGTGTAGCTGTGAAATGCCAAAAGCTGGTTCCTGGCAGCACCTCGAGCCCTCCTGTAGCTCCTTGATGCCTCTGACCACTGTTCTGTGCTAACCTGTGAATATACTTGTTTTTAGGTCCACCAAATCCCGCAGGGAGACAGACAAGTGAAGCCTCCAAAACTCAAGAGGAGGAAGATCTCTAGATAACATTGAATGTCTTTGTTACTGGTCCAGTACTTACCACAGTGAACGTGCACATGAGTCTATCTGTAGGTATTGATACAGACGTGGGTCTATCAATATTTCTGTGGAGACAGCTCGCTGCCATCGCAGGGCACCACGAGGAGCAGTGGTACCAGATTTTTGGATGATTAGGAGGGATAGAGGTTGCTGGATAAGCCAATCAGAAATCTTGAAAGGTTGCAGTAACAATGTCAGATGATTACTGAAATTTTTTTCTATAATACTAAAAATTGTGATTATAAGAAATAGTCCAAATGTTTCTGAGAAATTTTCATTGTGTATATAGATAATACAGAATTTCATGGTGATATCTGAACTGTAAATATTGTACAATATTGTCATGTACAAGCGTACCTAATGCACACTTTATCTTTTATTGTACAAAAAATAGTGTACAAAATTCTTTGGTTTCTATTGAGTACACATACAAGAGACTACCAGTGTAAAGTGATAAATAAAAATACAGCCTAAATGCTTTTATATGATAATGTAAAAGATGCTGTTTTTGTATTTAACAGCAGAGAGAAGGCATGATTATGTAATACCTTAATTATGACATCCACTTCACGCCACTGAGTGTTCATTGCTACTGTCTGTTTGGAATGAACCTTGCCTGGAAGTGCTGTACTCCAGTTCAGGCCTCTTAGGAGAGCGCAACCTCGCAGATTCCCAACGGGATGTGGGATCACAGCTCTAATTAAGAATTCAAAGGCTGCAACCCTCGGTTGCGTTTTTATTTACTTAGCTTTGAACGTAGAATGCTGTAGATTTGATTAAAAAAGGAAAAAAAAAAAAAAAGAGTAGAAGGACTATTTTAGTCAACCATTTCTGTAGGAAAAGTTTCATAGCCACCTGAGGAACTAAAGAGTCGATACCCCCGTAATGTTGAGCCCCTCCAACCACCCCCTAGGTTAATTAGCTCCAATTATCTAACGTCGTTAACATGGTGTTTCCTCGGAAGGGGGGCAGAGGCCCTGCTTTCAGGAGTGATCAGGATCGATTGCTATTGATTACCTTTGGTTTGGCAGTAGGATGAAAGGGCAGTGCTCCGCAGCGTCCGGGAAAAGTAATCCCAGGATCCATCTCGCAGTATTAAAACAGAAAAAAAAAAAAGTTAAGGGTGGCTTACAAAACTATTAGCAACAGTAATTTTTATCAGTATTATGTAACATATCAGATTTATTTTATTTAAAAAGAATTATTTATACCATTAACAGATTCTTATATATATTAATGTGGCTGAAATGCGCAGGTTAAATCTATTAACCAAATTATTTATGTTATATTAAGTGAGAAATGTGAAACATATGTAGAAAAAAAAAATTAATACACTACAGATTTAAAAGTCTAAAGCTATGAGCCATTATAAAATTAACGAACGGAAGTGTAGCACAACATTCTTTCCATTTGATTTCATTTTTCTTTGTACCACGGACGGTGGCGATGGTGACGGAAGCCGCAGCATCTCTGTCTCCGAGGCTTCCCCAAATAACTCTCAGTTCACTGCTCCCGGTGCCGGGGTGGAGCTTTCCCTTGCCACCCCTCGCTCCGGGACCACCGCTTACCTCAGATTTCCTTTTCCCGAGTCCCGCGTGTCGCTCTCCAGCTGAGGACTGGCAGCGCTCAGCTCCCGGCCAGGGGCGGCCCCGCCGCTCTCCAGCCCCGGTTCCCGGGATCCCGGCTCCTTCCCTCGTGCCCGAGTCCCGCCCGTGTGTGCCGAGGGACCCCGGGGGTCCTGGGCCCCGGGACGGCGGGAGCCGGGCTCTCGTACCCGGGCACGCAGCTACCTCTGGGCTCCCCGGGGCTCGCTCCCTCTGCGGCCGGCCGGGATGCCCTGGCAGAGCCTGGCTCGGAGCCCTCCTTCCAGGGGCAGGTTCATTTGTCTTCTCCGTCCTCCGCGCAGCCCCGAGCCGTTCCCAGCCCCGCAGCTTCCCGGGGCTGTGCCCGGGGGCCGCCCGCTCCCGTTTTTCCATTGCGCGTGGCCGCGTCGCTGGTGGCCCTTGGCTCTTCCCGATCCCGATCCGGGTGCGCGGGGGCGAGCGCTGGAGCCCTCCTCCCTCGGGATTTCCTTTGCTTCTCCCCCCTGCTTCGTGTCCCAGAGCTGAGTTTGTGTCTCCTTTGGCCCTTAGGTTTGTGCTCCCTCCCCGCTGTTTTACTTTACATCCCTAAGATTATGTAAAGTATTCTCGTGCACTTGATTTCCTTGGTTAATAATGGCATTGATGTGGGTGCTAGGAGTAGTTTGTTTCAGTCCATACCGATTTTTATTTTTTTTTTCTCTTTTAGAGTTTTTATGGTTTCATGTAAGCAGTTAATGTAAATATTGTGAGCATTACAGGTCATGCAGTGTTGTAACATTTTAAGAAATGTTGCACCGACTTTACGATTAAAAAACTGGTCACTCATACTTGAATTTTGCCCATAGAGCCATTTCTTTCTCTTTGCATTAAAGCATAATCTACTTTTTTGATGGAGGCCCAACCCTTCTTTCTACCTTATTATTTTTTGTTTAATAAATCTCTATTTTTTCTAATAGAAGACTTAAAAATGAAAATTTAAAAAAAAAAAAAAAAAGTACTTTTTGCCTACTTTCTAATTTAAGAGAGAATTCCTATATTTAAAAAGGTGGAAAAAAACAAAAAAAAAAAAAACAAAAAAAATACTCCATTGTGGAAAGTGGAACACCACTGGATTTGTCATTACCATGGCACAATCACCCGAAAGTGGCTGAGTACAGCGAGCCCACGACGCCGATCAGGACCTCGGTAGATTTAGGGAACGCCGTGATTCCTTGAGGATGTAAAGTGTTGCATATTCTTGTCTATTTATTTATTTATTTATTATGCTTTCTTTTGCTTAAGTGGGTGACAATGTGGTTGAGTCATTCAGATGACATTCAAATTAAAGGAAATATTCCTCTTTCTATTATGGTGCATTTTGTGAACACCATAAACGAAACGAAACGAAAAATATTTTCATTTCTTTCGATGGATTTTCTTCGTATTTTCAACTTCTGGCTGGTATCAGCTGCAAAAAAAAAAATAATATCCACATAGTTTAAAAATAATAAAAAAAAAGAAAAAAAAGGAAAAAAAAAGACCCCACCCCACCTCTGATGTCCCAGGTCTGTTATCCTCACAGTCTAAGGTTTTAGGGGTTAAAAGGAACTTCAAATTCCAAGGTCTTTCCGAAATCATCTTTGCAGAAGGTTTATAAGTCATGTGAAATCCTTTTGGAGTCCCTGAGTTTGATGGTCTAGAGATATTAGAGGGCTCGTGGTGGACTGAATTACCTTAGGACTGAATTACCTTTCTTAGCTACAGTTTGTATTTTGCTATGTAGGGTTGTAATGTGAGAATTCCAGAAGAGCCGTAGCATAAAAGTGCTTTTCTATTTTTTAAAAAAACCCATTCTAGTCTTACTAAGAATTAGAGAATTTTTTTAATATCAGTTTTGTAATTTTTGATAAAGTTGTCAATATTATGATTAAATCACCAGAAAAAACAGTTCCTGTGCTGTTCTCTTCGGGGCAGGGACTTTGTCTTCCGACGGATTATTCGATGCCACGATGGGATGCCCACTCTTAAACGGGGCCACGGGCACCGCTATCGAATTAAAATAGCAACCCACAGCTGGTGAGGCTGAGTTAAATCCATGAGAGCTGAGAGAATTCCCAGTTCAGCCTGCAAATCCCAGTGCCTGTCCATAGTTTGTGTGCTCCGGGACGGCCACGGCATCGGCGCCGCATCCACGGGTAAGTTCAGGGAGCTGGTGGCTGTGGAAGCTCCTGCTCACACAAGGCAGGATCTCATCCCAGGCCAGGCACATCCCTCCCCATCCCACCCCTGTGACCGAGCAGCTCAACCTCCAGGGGCCAGGATTCCCCCAAAACACCCAGAGGTCCGAGCATGAGATTTCCAGGAATCCCAAACACCAAGGAGATCCTTCAGTTCGATGCTCACCGTTCACACTGGGGTTCAATCAACGATGGAAAAACACTTGGAGGCTTAAAAAAACAAACAAAAAAAATCCTACAAAAAATAAATTGCTCTACCCTCAGGTCTGGGAGCTGCAGGGACTTCCAAGCCCACAGAATCCCACCAAGCATTTCCTGCCCTGTTCCTGGTTATCCTTGTGCTCCCAAGGATAAAGAGCAATTCCATGCTCTTGGATGTCCTTAAATATTGCTCAGACTCACGGGCAGCCTGGGGCTGGGTTGGTGGTGATGCCATAAATGCTGCCTCAGTGTACAGCTCCCAAAAATTCCCACCAGCCCCGTGAACCCTGCAGTACAACCTCTCCTCTAGCCTGGAATGGGGGCACTTTGTATTGCCTTGGCATCTGGAAGCCCTGGGAGCTCAGACCCCTCATTTCCCTCTGCCAGGTCTTGGCTGTGAGCAGTTCAAAGCAATTTTTGTTGTTCTGTTTAAAAAAAAATAATAATTAAAAAAGTCCAAGATTTGATTTGGAATCCCCCCCTGTGAAAGAAGCTCCTGGAGAGATTCCATCTCCCACGTTTTTACCTGCTATGAGATAAGGATTTGTCTGTAATTGAGTGTCATCCCAAAGGAAGATAAGGGGTAGGATTTAGAACTGGAAAAAAAATGATACGTGTATTTAGAGTAGTACTTGCTGGAAATTCCTGCTTTGGGAAAGGTCTGGGAAATGGGAAGGGTTTTGACTTACAGTGGATGAAGCGGGGCAGGGAAGGAAGAGCAGGAGCATCCTCACGTATTCCAGTGTAAAATCCCAGGGAAGCACTGGCACAGGTTGGCACAAAGAGAACAGCTGTGCACCAGCACTGTCAGCTGGAGTTGCAGAATTCCAGGCAGGAATGGATCCCAGTGAGTGATCCTGGGCTGAGCCGTGGGGTGGTGAACCAGGTACAAAGTGGGATGAGACAACAAAGGCTGTTCCAGGCACATGCATGGTGCAGGTAAGTGGGAAGTCCTTCACTGATAATTCCCTAAAGATCTGGAAGAATCAGTTCTTTGGGTCACAAAACCACAGAATTTTTACCCAGCTGGTTTCTGCTTCCCTTGGACCCACAGCAGGTGACTGGGGGGGTTGCAGGGTCTGTGCTGGCAGGAACCAACTTTTAACTTTCCAGGCACAAAACAGGATCCTAGAACAGACATTTTCTTAATCCCACTTCAGAAGTTTCTGTCTCATCAAACCACAATCATCTGAGGTCTTTTTGGAGGAGAAGCAATTCTGAACTCCAGCAAAAATACAGCTCCTTTTCACTTCCAGGAAAATAAGTTCTTGATTCTCTCAGTGATTTTTCTCTAGAGAGAAAAAAAGTCACAAAAATAACAAAGTTTTGGGGTTTGTCGTTATCTGCTCTCAGTCACAGGATGGAGCTCTCTGCTTCCAAGGAAAAAGTGGAGATTTACATCTGAAAAATACAGATTTATTCCTATCCTATCCTATCCTATCCTATCCTATCCTATCCTATCCTATCCTATCCTATCCTATCCTATCCCATCCCTCAGTAGTTTAATTGGGGCCAAAAAGAGAATCTGTAGTTCCCAGTCTTGGTCTTAAGAGTTTCATTAACCAGAGTAACAAATAGGGGATAACAAATGAGCTATTGAGAAGGAATAAACCTTTGTCATTTACAACTTGGTTATGACAACAATAAAAAGCAGACAACAAAGTGTTAGACAATAAATAAACAACTATAATTTTAAAAAATATATTTTACAAATTTGGAGAAACTTCAGGAGGTTAATGGAAGTTCAAGTGTGGTATTTGCCACCCTAAAACCAGTAAGGGGACAATGACTTTACAAAATTGCCCATAAAGTCGTGCTTTAACACCCACTTTGACAAGTTTCTGTCCAGATGTTGGGTCCAGCTGTGGCTTCCAACACCTTTTATCACTCCATCAGGAGTGTCCTCAGCTGCATCCATACAAAGAGGGAGGTGGAAGGAGTTTGTCCTAGGGTGAGGCACACGTAGGCATGGAAACTCCTGTCCAAGCCACATGTGATCCTTGTTAAAATGCTTGGAATACTTGTGGGGGAATTAGGCTGCAGCCTGCTAATGGTGCACATCAAATCTGTGACAGGCAAGGAGTCCTCGCCGGGGCAGATTTAAGCTGGGTTTAGCTAAAAACAGAGTCAAGTTTTGGGAGTAACAACAAAATATCTGCATCTGCTGGAACTGATTGGCTTTGCTGAGAGCAGAGCCGGTATCACTGAGGAATAAAAGAAAGGCAACAAAGCCCAGCAAGCAGCAAATGATGAATTATTCAATGCAAATGTCAAGTTTTAGTAGTGACTGTGGCTGTAAATCTTTTTTTGCAAGGCTGAGCGTTGCCATTAAGCGACTCCATATGACGCTACATCTGTCGGATTTCTTTTATATCATTTTATTTTTATGGATGCCGGGGAAAAGTATTGGGAATTTCCACATTCGAATTTTAATGACATCATTTCCCCAACTTCTGTCATGCCCTGATTTAATATTTGGTTGATTTTTCTGGCAAGGGTTAAATCCATGCCCACTTCAGTAACGTCCCAAGCCGTGAGTCTTCAAATTAAAATGTTCTTTTGCAGAGAAATTTTAATTTTCCGTGTTTTGAACCCGAGTTGAATTCCTTGGGAAGATGGGGAGTGGTGAGGGAAGAACGAGGAGGTGCCCATTACTCTGCGAGTGCCGGGGGATTCCTATCACATCCATATAATCAATCTGTCCAAGGATTTCTATAGCTCCCATTATCCCCAGTGCCTCCAGGATAAGAAGCTGGGAACAATTGCCCATTGTCAGTTTATGAAGGAACTTTTTCATCTTCCTTCCCCAAAGACTCGATTCTTAATTAAGTAAATTAAAATTAATTACGGAATGTGTACAACAAGATGTTATCACGGCTGTGCCCCGAACTGAGCTCTCTGTGCTGTGCCTGAGCCACATCCTCCGTGTGACAGGGACAGGGAACAGAGGGGACAAGAGGGAATGGCTTCAGACTGAGGGATGGCAGGACTGGGTGGGATATTGGGAAGGAATTCCTGGCTGGGCTGGAATTCCCAGAGAAGCTGTGGCTGCCCCTGGATCCCTGGAAGTGTCCAAGGCCAGGTTGGATGATTCTTGGAGCACTCTGGGACAGTGGGAGGTGTCACTACCCATGGCAGGAACGTTCCCATCACCTGGTCAGGGCCTCAGCCTGGTAAAAACCTCTCTGTGCATTTAAGGTTGAGCTCTGTGGAACACTGGGGGGGGATTAAAAACACCTTCCAGAGCTGAGGTTGACAGAGTTTCACTTTTTAAAAGATAATTTAATATTAAGCAATTCCTAAATATCCAAAGGACAAAGGACATTCCCTAACAAATCCCAAAGCACCTGTGCACATTTTGTAACGATTTCTCGTGCTTTGTTAACCAGAGCTTTGAACTGAGCCACATTCCAAAGGACAGGAATGCTGCACTTCCATTAATTAGTTTCCAGAGGAAGATGTTACCATTAGCTGTTGACAAGGACCCTCTTATTAACTGCCTGATAAGGATGACTTAAGTATCTAATAAAATAATGGATTAACCAGCAAGAGTGAATGAAGTGTATCCTGAGGATCATTGGACCTGCAGCAAAATGAGCACAATTATTTACTGAGGGAAAGGAAAGTGGAATAGGTTATTGATTTGGATCTTAAAACTTGTAGGAGATGAACATCTCAAAGAGGTCAGAAGAGCAAATGTCCCTGTTCCTTGAGCTGGTCAGAGCCAGGAGACTCCTCAGGGAGAGCTGGGCCAGGCCAAGGAGGGACCATTCCCACCCTGGGAAAGGGGGAAAAGAAAAGATGAGGTTTTTCCTCCCTTCCTTCAGCCCCACCTGTTCCCATTTACAGGGAAAGCAGGGTTATCCCTTCACCTCAGGCATCAGTGGGAGGCTCCCTGAGTGCAGCTTTTGGAGCACTGTTCAGCTGATCTGAATGGACAATATCCAGGGTCTTCCCAAAATGTCATTAATAACGTGTGCTCCAGAGCTGGAACTGATTAGATGGCTTTTAATTATCAGGTCCATAGAGTGGTTCATGTGGCTTTTAATAATCCTTAAAAGATGGAATGAGACTTCTTAAAAATGTCCCTCAGTTAGAGGCCTCCAAACTTCTCTTAACCTTCAAAGAAGTTTATTTCTACTTCCTTCTTCAATAAAACCAAGGCCTGGTAAGGCACAACTGATCAGAAGTCCATGTTCTCTTCTACTTGTTTCTGGAACCAAAGAAAGAGTAAAATGGCTCAAAGTTTCCACTTGTCAGAAAAAGGAAAGTTAAAAAGCAAGTTTTCTTTTCAATCAGCTGCTGGTGGTGCTGCAGAAGGGCATCAAGACCCATCCTGTCAGGTAAATAACCACCAATCTCAACTTTTCTTGCCTCAGAAATTGCTGCTTTTAACTCCAGTCACACAGTATCTTTTTTGTTTGAAATCTGAGAGAACTCTTCCCTCAGCCCTGCAGACAATTGCACCTATTCAACTTCTCAGAGTTCAGAAACACGGGGGTGTTTGGAATCTTTTCTAGAGCATCTCCTCAGCAGAGCGTGAGAAGCACAGTCTGATCTCCAAACAAACCCAGCTAAATTTACTCTGCTCCCACCCACCCTGGCGAGGACTCTTGCCACAGTTCCCTGCTCACACGTCTGGGTCAGGGCTGAAATGCTCCATGGAAATTGGATTGCCATTCCACAAAGGCTTCCAAAGGCATTTGGAAATTTATTTCTCTCTTCAATCTCACTGCACTGCTTTTCCCAATTGCTCCACAGCTCTGGCTGCCGGTGCCAGGAGGAGACCTTGCTTGTTTTCTGCATCACTGAAGCTAAAATGTTTTGCTTAAAGCCAAAAATTCCAGCCCCAAAATAGTGGTGCGAGGGCTCTGCCTCTGGGGAAGCCTCAGCCAGTGCCACCAAGCAGAACACTGAATAATCCTTGGAGGTTTTTAAGCTCCATCAGAGCGGATTTGACTTTTTCCTCCTGTTCTGATTGGGACATCACCCCACAGTAGCAATTGTCTCCTGATTTCCAACCTCAGCGTTGGTTTTCATCTGCTCTGAGAGTTGTTCAGCTTCTCCCTCTGGATGAGTGATCACTGCTACCTCTCCAGCCAGCAATCACATCCCTCTCCAGCTCTCATCCCATCAGAGCAGGCCAGGCACACACCTCTCCTCTCTCTCCCTACCATTGTTTCACCAATCATTGGTCATTTGGGCAGCTCTTGGTTGCCGGATTGGGGGATTTGTTACCCCTGGTATTTGAGGAGGAGGAGTAGCACTTCTCAGTAGTCTCAGCAGGATGTGGCTGTTTCTCTCCTAAAAACACCTTTAGATCATCTGAGCCACACTTGGAGCTTGTGCTCCTGTTGTAATCAGCTAAAGTGTGTAGCTGCTTGTTGGTTTCCAGTCAATCAGATTTGATTTTATTAACACAATGTTTATACTAAGAACTAGAATTAGTACGTGGCACTGGGTTTCAAAATCAAAAATATTGATATAGAAGACATAAAGAAGCTCTACAAGAAGACACAGAAGGTCGAGCTTGTGCCACTCAGTTGCCCCTAAAGGAGGCAGAGGCTGGATGGGGATTGATTTCCCTGTGCCATTCGTATTCCCAGTGCTGGCAGTGTCAGAACCCTGGCAGCTCCCTGCAGGAATGTGCCCCTCCCTGAGGATGTGACTGTGCCATGGAAGTCAGAGAAATGTATTTGTAGGCAGAACTCCTCCAAACAGCAGCTCCAGCTGCTCCCTAAGCAGCCAGTGTGGGATGGTCCATTTTGTCCTGGAATAACAGGGCCCGTGTATTTCCTTACATTTCCCATCTTTGCAGGACTTTGAGTGTCTTTTTGTTCCAAAAGCATCTTTTCCACAGCACAGAGCCCTGATCCATGACTTAGAGAAGCTGTGGCTGCCCCTGGATCCCTGGAAGTGTCCAAGGCCAGGTTTGAAGCACCCTGGGACAGTGGGAGGTGTCCGTGCCCACGGCAGGGGTGGAATGGGATGGATTTAAGGTCCCACTCTGCCACACAGCACTTTCCCAAGAGGAGCTTTCCTGCACTGCTTCCCCTAAAGCAGGAATTTCTCCTTGTGTTGGAATGTTCTTGCCTGTTCTGGTTCATCTGGCATTGAAGAACTCCCAGCAAAAGGTTACACTTGGCTCGTGCAAGGAAAAATCACAGAATTCCAGGATCACTGAGGTTGGAAAAGACCTCCAAGATCATCGAGTCCAGCCTGTGACTGATCCCCACCTTGCTGACTAACGAGATGACCCCGTGGCGTTTTCCATTTCTCCTCTTTGTTTGCTTGTTAATTCACAGCTAAATCCTCTTTATAGTGGGAGATACTAATAATCTTCAGTTACAGGGGTTTGGAAACTATTGGAGAAGAGTAGGATGTCCTAAGGTGGTAGGACTTACAAATCCATAGAGGATTTTCTGGTCAATAAAAGAAATAAAAATACTGGGTTTTCCATCTTCTGGCATGTAAATGTTGCAATTCTGAATATCATTAAACATTAGAATACATATAAAATAATAACATTAAAATATTGCCTAAATCCTTCTTTTAATTTCCAGAGAGCTTCACATCTGGCAGCGACTTGCAAAACATTGCAGAATATTCTGGAAAAAAATGAAAGTCTGTCAAAGCTTCATCTTCTGCTAGGGTGGGACTTAGCAGAACTATTCTGTAACAGACTAAATTATGTTTTCTTCGAGCAAGTAATTGCCTTCATGTCTCATAATATGAACGACTACAAATGATGTTCCTCCCCTGGATCCAGAGGCAGCTCCCATTTATATCCCAATAAGCTCCTAATATTGAAGAAATGTGTTGGGTTTCACGTCTTGCATGGCAGCTGCAGCTCTCTCAATCATGGTTATTAAGGAATATTTGCACACGTTGCCATCTCTGTCAGTTTAGACAATTTCTTTTGCAATTTTGCAAAACAATTTCCCTCCCTGGGTCTCTGCACACGTTGGAACAACTCCGCATATTGAGCTCAGCAAGTGGCACTTTTGGACTGCTTATTTCTCTTCAGTAAATCAGCCTAGGCAGGAGTTTCACAGAAAATTAGGGGCTTTGTTTTTAAAAGTTCGTTGTTCCTGTAGCCCTGCTCTCTTTTATTTCAGACAAACAGACGTTCCCGGGTTTGTTGGGATCGATGAGTGAGGGTATATATTGGGAAGTGGTGTGGGTTTGAAGTGGGATTTGCTTTGATATTTCTGTGCAAATCCATGTGATGGCTCACTGACTCATACAGCTGAAAATAGGTGGTGATATCAAGCACAGAATTCTTTACAGATTTTTTTTTTCCCCCTTTTCTTGCTTAGCTAGCTGCTCTTCCAAAAAAATTCAGGTCATTATTCAAATCTCTGCTTAGATTAAAACTCCAGATAGCATCAATCTTACTCATTGATGAATCACACTGGAGCAAATTTTGGTCCTACTGAACTCACTCTGTGTTGCCTTAGTCATAAGTTTGTTTGGCAAATCACATGTCATGCTTGAATTAAGCACTTGCTTAAATAAGATACTTTTAAAATACATTCAGGAAAGTTTGCACATCAGATTTATATAGACAAGATTTATATTGCAAACTTGTCAAAGCAAAACTAGAGAATGAAAAATTCTGTTAATTCTGAGTTAAAACACGGATTTATGTTGTCAGCAACAGACCTAAAGGGATTGCTGGACATACAAGAAATTAAATCTGTTTTCTAAAGTCTGTTTCTAAATGAATTTTAAATATTGGCTTTTGGAAGGCTTTGGAGTAGCAAACTCCCCCTGGATGTAGTGATGCCACCACCACCCACACGGCTCAGTGTCACCACAGGCTCTGCTCTGCCACTGCTGACACCAACTCGACCTTTCCCAAAGATTTTTTTATATCACTTGATTCCTATGCCAATATCAAAATTGCACTGAATCTTTTCAGCTGACACCATATGGCTCTTTACATTAACAGGGCCATTTTTCCCTGAATGAGGATAACAGGAATTTACCTGCAATTATAATTTAAATTGAAACACAAAATAGGCAACGTAAATAAAACCGTTTCCAAAAATAGTTAGAACAAAACAGCTGGGAAATTATATTGAAAGGAAAGGCAGGAACTGAGGTGGGGATGGTTATAAGAAATTATAGATTATCAATCACATGGCAGATGGAAAGAGGGTTTGGTTGAATGCATCCACGGCTCCAGCTCCTCCCTGCCTCATGCAGGAACATCACAGTGAAATGAACCCTGTAAGCACTGACACATTACAGCTATGGCTAAAAGAGGGAAAAAATGGAATTTCATGTGTTCCAAGCATGCCCTGCATGATGATGTGTCCATGGGAATAGGCCAAATGCAGAAATGAGATTGGCAAATTGCAGCCAAACCACAGCAGGATCCATGGGGAAAATGTTCCTCCAATCTCCCAATGCTGCAGCAGACAACGGCTCCACTCCCACCCCGAGCTGGGGAGAAGGAAAAGCTCTGATGGTGCTGCTTAAACACCACCAAGTCTCTCCCACAGCCAAATGGAGACCTGAGAGCTGCTCCTCAGGAAATTAATAACTCCACGGTGTGCCAAGACCTACAGCTCCTTGTTGTGGTTGTCCTGTCATGGGGAGAACCCTTTCCCTTTCCAGCTGGTAATGGAGCAGAACAAAACCTGATATTAAAGAGGTGCCAGCAGGAAAGGAAAGCTGGGCA
The DNA here is from genome assembly GCA_013398115.1 of Falcunculus frontatus. NCBI lineage: Eukaryota > Metazoa > Chordata > Aves > Passeriformes > Falcunculus > Falcunculus frontatus. Next base: position 114,722 of record VZRV01004589.1, on the reverse strand, counting down.
TGGAACCATAACTTCCCAAGTTAGAATATTTTCATGTGTCCCAGGTGACCTGAGGTCACTGTTTGCTTAAGCTCGGTACCTTACAAATGGAGTTTGGATAATCCAGACAGGTTGGGATTGCAACTCTTTGCAGTTTTATGGATCATTATCCTCGAAAGGATTAACCTGTGACTTCAGGAAAAGCTCACAAAATAGCTGTGTGTTTAAAATCGAGAGAAAATTGTGCAAAGAAATGAATTAACAACCAACCACCGAATACTTGGGGGAAAATGGGAATGGATTCATTTGGGCTCCCCGAAAACCTACCTATTGTACTGGCATTTTTTTCCAATTTTGAAGAATGAAACCCTGATGCAATTTTCCTATTATATAATAGCATTATTTTCCACTCCTTTATTTCTCCTTTGTTTCCAAGAATGATTAATTAGTGACACAACTCAGGTACCTGCAGAAACATTACCAAACCCAGCCTTTTTTTGTCTTAGAAGAATTTTTTCTATACCCGGAGTAGCCAGAAGCACCAAAGTCCTTTTTTTGTAATCTCATAGGATTATTTAGGATTTCAGGGTTAGAAATTCCCATCACGCCCGTGACATTCCCTGGTTTTCCTATGGGATGTCTGTGCAGGCTCCACAGAACTGCTCCCACATGGTTTGGGCACCTCTTCAGTTCTCTCCGAAGTTTTCAGCTGCTCCTGCTCCTCTCTGCATTGGCTCTTCCATAAATCCTGCCTCTTCCCAAGGACCTGGGCTTCTGGGAGTTGGGTGTTTGCAGTGCCCTGAGAGCCACAATTATTCCATAAATATTCCAGAATCACAGAATCTGTTTGATTGGAAAAGACCTCTGAGTCCAACCTACGAGTGATCACCACCTTGTCAACTGTCACATCCAGTCTTTCCTTAACACCTCCAGGGATGGGGACTCCAAACCTCCCTGGGCAGCTCCTTCCAATGTCTCATCACCCCTTCTGTGAATAAATTCCTCCTAAGGTCCAGCTAAACCTCCCCTGGCACAGCTTAATTCTGTGTCCTCTCATCCTGTCACTGCCTTGAGTAATCCACGGTTTTAATTTTCAAGTTTCCAAGGCTCACATGTGAAAACTGAGACTTAAAGGAATCTCCATTCCCTCACTTTCAGCAGTGCCCTCTTGCCCTGTCTGCTCTATCCTGTGTCCACAGTTCAGTTCCCACTTTTCACTCTTTTCTTCCTTTTTTTTATTTATTAGTGAAGTTCAGAGGAATTTTATGAGCAGGTCCTGCTCTGTCCATGTTTTGGTCCAGGACACGAGGACCCACACACTTCCAGGGATCCAGAGGCAGCCACAGCTTCTCTGGGCACCTGTGCCAGGGCCTCCCCACCCTCCCAGGGAACAATTCCTTCCCAATTTCCCATCTTTCCCTGCCCTCTGGCAGGGGGAAGCCATTCCCTGGGTCCTGTCACTCCAGGCCTTTTCCAAAGTTCTTCTCCAGCTTCTAAAATAAACTCACTGCTCCCCCTTTCACTGAGGTTTTTAACCAAAGGCACAAGAGTGAAGTAGCTGCAGGTGCCAAGGGGCAAACCTCTCCCCTCTTTTCACGGAGCATTGTGGAATCCTTAGTCTTTATTTGAGAAGAAATTCCTGAGCTGAGCATGGCTCCCACTGCTCCTGAGGAAGCAGGAGCTGCTGTGAAGGTGTGATGCTCCTGGAGCAGCTCTTCAGAGCATTTGTGTAGCATTTATGAAGCTCTGGTTGTACATGGAGCAGCAGATCTCAATGAACAGGGATGAATAGCAATTTGGAAGTGGGAATACTGCATCAGCTTTGCTGTGACTGCTGTCTGCATAGTAAAAGTGCCTTTTTTTATAGTATTTTCTTTAAAATCCCTTTGACAAGGAAGTACAGGAATGTGAAGCTTGAATACATCTTTAAATCTGCATGTTGATTGCATAACTCACCACGACAGCTCAAAACTTCCTTTTGTTATTACAAATGTGTGCACAGAGTACTGCAAATATTGTCCCCGCTCCTCATTGCCAACAAAACACTTTCATTTTCCTTTTGACTCTTCTTGCAGCCCAGCAAATATTTTGGTTTCTTGATGCACAGCAAGGTTGCTGAGAGACTCTGCTTTTGTTGTGATGGCTTTCAGCCCCATTTTGCAGGAAAGTGGGGGAAGTACAGAGAACACAATGACACTGCTCCCATACAAGGGACAAGAGGCTTCCCTCTGATTTGCATCACAGCCAGATAAAAGGAAAATCTTCCTTTCTAGGGAAATATCTCCTGACTCCAGTTGGCACCAGCAATTTGGGACGGGGAACTGCTTCCAGGAGTGAGACCTGGGTTGTTTCTGCACAGCAGGAAATGGTTCTCACAATGGTTCTACCCAAGCTGGGGACAAACACTGGGGAGATTTTGGGGGTTTTCAGGGTTGTCTCTGTACGGAGCCATTAAACATTCCCACTCCAGTGGGTGCTGCCACTCCACATCAGCACAAAGCAATGGCATCATCCTCAGAGAAAGGTGGGCAGGGAAAATGTTGCCATTATTAATCAGTAAGAAAAATTGTTATATCCAGGCCATTAATCCAGAAGACAGCAATTGTCAGGGGGAATTGGGGTTTTTTAGGCAAGCTTTTAGGTGGTTTTTATTTTTATAAAAGGTACACTTGGTGTATTTCCTAATTTCTTACTTTTATCTAGTGGAAGGTGTTCCAGCCCATGGAATGAGGTTGGAATTAGATGATCTTTAAGGTCCCTTCCAACCCAAGCCATTCTGGGATCCTGTGATTTTACGATTTTATAGTTGCCTGCGAATTTATTTTTAGGAAGCAGCCCCACTTCTACCCTTGTGCTGAAATCCAGCAGAACTACAGAGCTCTGAGGAGGAAAGGGAGCATCTCTTACTTCTGGGGCAGAGTTTTCCAGAGTCCCCTTTCTGGCAAGTCCTTCACTCTGCTTTCTGAAATCTGAGTAAGAATAAAAACAGTTTTCAATTCTCCACAAGCCTTACTTTATTGATATTTTAAGTTGCAGGATGGGGGTTGCTTTAATTTTTTGACACAAGCTGGGGAGTTCCCAGCTCCTCAAAACACATTGATTTAAAAAAAAAAATATTAAAAAACTATCTTGTGTTTGCCTCCTGAGGCGTGAGATTTTGGGGTAAATTTGTGTACATTTGTAAACTTGGTTTTCATTATTTTTCTCTGCTGTTTTTTCTAAATGACAATTGAAATCTCTCTAAATCTCCAAATCTCTCTACTCTTATTTTCCAAATTTAAAGAGCATAAAAACCATCCTTATTAAGTATTGATATTAACAATACTTTTCTAGTTCCAGTCATAATCATTATTTTCTTCTGCACTGGTCACTGCATTGTAAAATTACCTTTTTCCTGGTTGTAAAATCCCAGATTTCTGTGGTTTTGAGCTGCACTCGTGCAGGTGCCCAATGGCTTTACTTGAAAATTCCAAAACAAAGTCATCTGGTTTCATATCTGCATTATTGTTAACTCACTGGTTGAATCGAGTTGTGAAAGAGCCCAGGCACAGTCAAGTGTAGATTTATCTTTTGAGCCAGAATCCAAGATTTTATACCACAGGAAACAGCTGCAGCAGGTTCCTTTAAAGAGCTCCCGATGTCTGTGGTAACCTCCACACACAAAGCACAATTCCCTTTCATTTTAAACCTATTCCTTGACACAAATAGTTTTGATATAAAACTCTCAAATCAGGAGCTTCCTGCTGCTTCTCATCATTGTCCCTTCCTGCTGTAATTCAGGGAATCTGCTATTTTCATAGCTGCCCTTTTATTTCGTTTCATTTGGCATTGGGCTCGAGATTTTAACTCCATTTTCAACTTTTATAATTTTCCTTCAGAGCTTTAAATCTCCCAGGAAGCTACTCCATACTACATTTCAGGGTTTGGCTGATAGGTTTTGGTGACCTTAGAGGGGAAAATGCGCGGGCTGCCAGTTCCCTAAACCCTTGGAATAATTGGGAATAGAAATGTTTGGGAATGATACATTAACTCTGAGCATTAGGCACTAAGCATGCTTACTGGCTACTTTGATCAAGCTCTTTTTTCCTGACAAAACCCCCTTTGAAATGAATAGGACAGAGGTTCCTTTCACTTCAATCGGAGTTCTCAGACACGGGGAGAAAGAAGGACTTCATAACCTTTAAAAAGACTCCCCTCGTCCATTCATGGATCTCCTGGAAAGCTCAGCACTTTCCCTTGTGCTGAAGTTACTAAGCCAGCCTGCTGGATACTTTCAGCCTTCCTTCTAGTGAAGATTTGCTTAAACATGAGCTCAAACCCCTCTGGAATGAGCTGGAATCTGGGATGTACGACGGCAGGAGCAGCGACACCGGGAATGTTTGGTGTGGGGATTTTCAGCATTGCTTTTCTACTTGCACCTTCTGAGTCTGTACCTGGCACGTTGCAGGAGATGATTCCTCTGTTCACTTCATACCTTGATTATTTTTGTGTATTTACAGTCATCAGCACCCTAAAAATTCCAGTTCTCTTTTAACACCCTACAATGAATGAAGGTTTTGGGTACCTCACGAGGCTGGACAGCACCGTGCTTTGGCAGGGGCCATTATCACCTCTGGAAACTGTTTCTACACTCACTGAGCCTCTTTTTAGCTATTTTTTGTACGTAGAAGGTAACAACACACAGAGTAGAGAAGTAGCTCATGCAGTATCATGTTGCAATAATGTGCACTGAGCTGATTTTCCATAAGCGATGCTTCTGCTTGGAGAAGATTAATGCAGTAAGAGATGTACTATAAGAAAAAAACACCCCAACAAACTAACAAATAAACAGGATAAATCTGAAAAAAGACCTCCAGAAATATCCCAGGCTTTAGGCAGCTATGGTGAGAACAAGGATTCCTTGTGTTAAATGTCACTATGGAGAAGCAGAACCAAAAGCAAGGATGTGATAAAGCCTCCGAGCCTATACAGCTCTGACATTTCCACTGATATATATGTTTAAATAAAATCTGTGGATTTTTGGTCTATCCAGTGTTCAAATGTGCATATTCAATTCCATTATCTCTGTGAAGATGAGTCAGAATTCAACTATTGAACAAATAATTTCGTTTGAGACATTGTTTCCTTGATTTGTGCATGAAAAGTAAATTATTTTGTCTACAGGTCTGTTACAGCTCATCATTTTTTTACAGCTAAAATTCTTCAGAAAACCTATAATATTTTATAAGAGGAAGAGATCAGATTATGTGCTTAAAAGATGGATGGTTCTGGCTTAAAGCTAAACTAATGTAAGCTGAAACTTTAGTTCTGCCCATGTTCAGTTCTGTGCAATAGCTTTTTTGACTACGTAAAAAACCCCTTCTGTGTCCTACAGGGCATCATTTAAAAAAAAATGGCATTGCTTATAGAAATAAAATAATGGGATGAGTTTAGGACTAAGAGCCACCTGGAGGGTAAATATGTTTCATTTTTGTACTTTTCTCTTTTTTATTTAAGCAGTGAAAAAGAGCAGAACACGCACACAAAGGGAAAAGGTTGTTATTATCTATTGTTCAGCTGTGCTGCTGGAAAGGGGGGGAAAAAAAAATCTCACAGCAGTTTGAAAATGCCTCTTTCTTGAAGAGGCAGAAGGAGGGAAGTTGTGGTGGCTTTTAACTGCTCGAGGAAGTACTTGAGGAGGAACTGCCTGTTCCAGCAGCCACCCCACCTCTCACAGGGATGTCACCTGTGCAGCTGGGCCCCAGCTCACGGCAGGTGATGGCATCCAGGTGGAAAATACAGCTCATGAAGGTGTCACAATCACTGCTTGAAAATGCCAACCCTCCCCTGCTGCCAGTTCATCCTAAATGGCTTTAGGGGCACCAAACCCATTTGGGGTGTGGGAAAGTTTGGCCGCTCCTAAAACGGTGCTGAATTATAAATTCTAAGCTAAACCGTACAAATTTAAAATATTTACCTGTTCATTCTAATCCAAGGCAAGAATTGTCTATCTTATGAAATAAAAATATTCTAAGGGGATTGTAAGTAAGTGCAGTCTAACACAGTTTTGTTCTCTGTTTCTTTTCTCATTTTTTTGAAGGTTCATTTTGCTCACATGACTGAACACTTACCTGATGCTTTCACTGGAGTAGTTAATATAATTTCCAGATCTCTTTCCCAGGCTAATTTGGGTCTGTGGCTAATGAACACAATGTTCTTGCTGCTTCTTTTTCCCTCTTGTGTATTCCTGTGCTTGTTTCATCTTCTTCTCTCTCTCTCTGGTTGACACAATTCTTTATTCTTCATTTTGTAAATCATGTGTTTGTCACGAACAGCAGTTGTATTTGCTATACAAAACCACGTAAATAAAAAACACAACAGGTAGCTAAAAATAAGAGGCAATTCAGAGACTGAACCTATTTTTTTCTAATTAAAAAAAAAATGGAAATTAGGTACAGTTGGCACAGTGATCCAAACAGTGAAGTTTTGAGTGAGAGTTTCAGTTTATTTCAGAAGTTGACAGTGACAGCTCCTGTGAGAGCTCTAAGGTGGAGGTGAAAGAAGCAGCTGCTTGGTCTCAGGGTGTCATAATAAAATGTAAGTGAGGAGATATTTGAGGTACTAAAGGTCTTTCATGAAGGGTTTTGCAGAATAATGTCAGCTCATGCAGGAAACTCTGGATGGGCAGAGGACTGAGGCTTTGTCCAGGTGAGAATTTGGGATTGCAAAGTTCCAAGTTGCAGGACATTGCTCTTGATGGAAAGAGTGATGAAGGAGTTTAGTAAACTGAAACAAGGAGTTCCACCTCAGCATGAGGAAGAATTTTCCATGAGGGTGGCAGAGCATGGGAACAGGTTCCCAGGGAGAGCGTGGAGTCTCCAGAGTCAGTCCAAACCCACCTGTTTCAGGTGACCCTGCTTGCACTGGATGATCTCCAGAGGTCCCTTCCAACCCCAAATATTCTGTGATTCTGGGGGGAAAAAACCAAATAATCGTGGCAGGGACGAATTTGTGTCTGAAGTGTTGGTTTGTGTCAACCCTTCTGACATTTTCATGGCTGGAACACTTTAAGCCCACGTTGACCAAGACGCTGAGGAGAGAAAACCACTGGTTTGTCCAGAGAGCAGGGACACTGTGGGGACATTGTGGGGACATTGTGGGGACATTGTGGGGACA
>VZRV01004589.1:62352-105749 GCA_013398115.1 Falcunculus frontatus | reverse complement strand
CAGTTCGGGGTGTCATTTCGGGATGCCGGGGCCAGCTCGGGATGTCCGAGCGGCAGAGCGGCTCCGGGTGCCGGCTCGCTGTGCCGGAGCGGCGGAGCGGAGCGGGATGCCGGAGCGGAGTATCGCAGCCTTGGAGCCGGGATGCCGGAGCGGCGGCTCGGGGATGCCGCAGCGGGCTCGGGGTGTGCCGGTGCGGGGTGCTCGGGATGCCGGAGCAGCTGGGGATTCCGGGGTGCTGCAGCGGGCTCGGGCTGCCGGAGCGGCTCGGGGTGTTCGGCGCGTTGTGGACTGAAGCTGATACTACTCCTGCCAACCCTGTTGTGAGTGGCTGTCAAGTCGCTCGGGCTGGAGCTGGGGAGGTGGTGGCGGCGTGAAAGTGCTGGGTACAGCGTGCTGTGCTGTGCCACTCCACGGGGAACGAGCGGGTCCGTGCCAGCTTCTCGCTTTCCGAGGGACAGCGGGAGCGGAACGCGCTGTGCCTCTCCTCCGGCCGGCTGTAGCTCCGTGTCGCGGCGTGTGGTGCTGTCAGTCCCTGTGCTGGGTACAGACATTGTGCACATGTGGGGCTGAAGGGACAGCCCGGCACACACACACTGTGCACATGTGGGGCTGAGGGGACACACAGCACACACACACAGTGTGCACATGTGGGGCTGAAGGGACATCCCTACATACACACACACAATGCACATGTAGGGCTGAGGGGACAGCCCTGCACACACACACTGTGCACATGTGGGGCTGAGGGACAGCCCTGCACACTGTGCACATGTGGGGCTGAAGGGACACACAGCACACAGTGCACATGTGGGGCTGAGGGGACAACCCGGCACACACACACACACACTGTGCACATGTGGGGCTGAGGGGACAACCCGGCACACACACACACACACTGTGCACATGTGGGGCTGAGGGGACAGCCCTGCATACACACACTGTGTNGGGACAACCCGGCACACACACACACACACTGTGCACATGTGGGGCTGAAGGGACACACAGCACACACACACTGTGCACATGTGGGGCCAAAGGGACACACACACACACACACACTGTGCACATGTGGGGCTGAGGGGACATCCCAACACACACACAACGCACATGTGGGGCCGAAGGGACACACAGCAGCTTTGGCTCCCCGTGTGGGACAGAGTCTCTGTTCCTGCAGCCACCCCCGGTGCTGCTCGCAGTTATTTAACACCGATGGTTTGTGCTGCTTGGTGTGCATCGCATGGCAGAGGCGTCAGCTGGACGCGTCGCATGAAGCGTTGGAGCTTTAAATGTTATTTCCAAATCAACCAGTCGGTGTTCGGCGTGGACATGTGATGTGTGTTCTGCTTGTAGTGTTAAAGGGTGGAAAAGCTTTTGTCCACTGAGGTAAATATAAGTTTCTGGGGGTTTTGGTGAGCAGTAGGACAGCTTTGAAAAGGCTTGCCCGCAGTTCTGGTGTCCTCCGAATGTAGTGCTTTGTCTTGCTGATCTTTAAGCATTTTTCTGTAAGAGTAAGGTTTATTTTGTGCTGCTGGGAGTTGTGTAAGCTGAGACAGAGGCTGTCGCCTGATGTGTCTGTACTTGCAGAGCCGATAGTAAATGCACCCTCCAGAATTTCCTCAATGAATCCGTGTCTCCGCCTCAGCCAAACCTCTGTGCCTGTGGATTGGCTTTTCCGAGGTTACAGCTGTCAAAGGAGGCTCCATGCTTTCCTCATTGCTTTTTCTCACCTGACTGTTGGTATTAAAAGGAATCCTCTGTCTTATCATGGTGGAGTTTTATTTTTTTTTACTGTGTATAATACACTGCGATCGAAACTTCAGTAATTCCCCAAGAGTAACTCTGCTAGAATCTGGGATTGTAGTTAAAAGGAACAACACTGAGGTACTAATGAAGCAATATCGGAGACTAATTTGGTTTTCTCAGCCTTAAAAGTCTATCTTGCAGTGCAGTGTTTGCATTTAATATTTAAATGAATTCTTAAAAATTGCTGTTATATTGATAAATCGTGTTTAAAATAAAGTTGTTAAAGGAAGATTGCTGTAAGAGTTCAAGCGAACAAGCTGCTTATGGGCTGCTTAAATAATTGAGAAGATTAGATTTATACTTCAATAAAACTACTTTAGTGCTGTCCTAAAAATTTGTTTTTCTATGAGAGTGAGGTTTGTTTTCCCTGACATGTGGCTCTGTTTGATATGTTATGTAATGGTCTCAAAATGAAATGACTGAAGCAATAGATAAACATAGTGTGAGATGCATCAGCCAGGCAAGATTATAAACTGCTATTCTTAGGTTATTCAGGTTATTGCCATGTGGTGATGGTTTCATTCATGGCTTGTCCTTCTCCCAGTGTTACATAGATAATTCTTTAATGTACTTTATTTTTTAGTGATATGAAAGCCTTTCTAGGAACGGCTGTTGTGGGTGACAGTAGTTAAATATTTCAAAACTACCTAAACAGCTTGAATTCATAGCAAATACTACTGTGATCGATTTGATGTATTTTGAAAGGGACTTTTTGGAGGGAGACAGAAATCTCTGCACACTCATTTCTGCCATCTCAATTTCTAGAGTGTCTCAAGGCTTTTTTTCCCAAGTGAAAGTTGTTTGAAGCCTCAGGTGGCTGCTGTTTTCCATGTGCTGTACAGAGCCACAAACCTCGTGTTCCTCTGGCCCCAGGACGCCGCTCTCCTCCCGGTGCCACCCTCTGGGAAGCCTTGGTGGCATCAGAAAGGTCTTGTAGCACAGTGTGTCATGGGGTCAGACAGCATCTTCCGGGATAGATTCCACTGGAAATCATCATTATTTACAGATCTGCAGGATTTAAAACACTTGAGTGACACGTCTGCCCTGTTCTTTGCAACCCAGCCTCGCTGGCGCAGGCATGTCATTTAATTAGTTGGTGATTGATCTTTTGTACATGCAGAAGTGCAGATTTTGGTCCATTTATTCTTGATGAATATTCTGGAACTGTTTCTGTATGAGTATCTCAGAGATTTATATCCACTCGCAGCGTTTCACAAATCAGCAGCTCATTTCTCTCACTTGGAGATTCCAGCTGTGAAAGAATTAGGTTTCTCTTCTGTAGCATGTTTATGTTACGAATGTTTATCATTTACTCTAAATTAAACCTGAGGAAGAAAATCGTGTGGGTTTGTTTTTAAACTCGCGTGAGAGAGCGATCGCTGTTAGGAGCAGGAAGGTGTCCTTTTGTGAGTTCAGAAACTGAGCGCACTTGGGTTTTTTTCTGATGAGTAAGACTCGCATTTCCTAATGCTAATGAATTGTTTTGACTGGAAAGGGAGAAAGTTGCAGAATAGATAAGCCCTGGTTTTGTTTCTTATCACATAACTGTGTTTTTATTTGAATACCTATTACTGGAGATTGCTGAGTTGCACATTGTTAGGTGAAATCCCGCTTAGTAATGAGGCACATTCACACGGAAGGCTCTGGGAAGTGAATTTACCTGAGGTGTGAGGAAGCTGAAAATGTGCTGGTAATGGGCGATTCCGGGATTGCCTGGTCAGAGCTATCTGAGCCTTCATCTCAATCCTTGTCTGAACATCCGTTCATTTACAGTTCATCTTGGCATGGCATCACAGGGCTGAGGTTAGAGAGGAAAAGTGCAGGAATGGCAAGTTAAGGACGTGGTTTGACGCTGCAGAAATGCTGACACGGTACCCGTAGGAAGGGACTTTCCTTCCCAGCCCTTCAGGGATCACCTCGGGATAAGCTTTCTCTGATCATTAAATACCACGTTCAGTTCTGATTATTTTGACTGGAAGTAGTTAACTTGATTTTTTTTTTCCTTGCTTAGTTCTTAGTTCATTCAATTTCTGTTGTAACACTGGAACTTGAAGTGCTCATCATCCAGCTTTGAGGTATCCTGGAGCTGGTGATGCTCCTGCAACAGCATCTTCATTCTCCTCTCAAAGCAGGAAGCTTTTAGCTTTGCACAAGTCCTAGTTTTCCTGTTAAACTGTTATCAGCAAAAATATCCATAATGAATATTTTCTTTTGATACAGGGAACTGGGAGAGTATCAAATGTGCGAGGGTTTACTTAAGCTGCCGATCAGAAATACCTGGTACTGTCTGATGCACTCAGGTCTGGGTTTAAAAACACAAATACACATAAATCACTCCCCACATGGACAGAACATGCTCCTAACTGGATGTTTGTGTGTGGGCTGCGCGTTCATAACCTGTGGTTGAACCCTCAAAGTTCCTTACAAACGAGAGGCTTTGTAGAACAAAGAAGCCCAGACAGCAGAGTGTAAACCAGCAGGTCAACAGAGGATAACTTCAGCTCCAACCATGCAAATACTGTGTAAAACAGAAATGCCTCAGAAGGATTTCATGGGAATCTACGTGAGAAACTCCAAGGATTGTATTTCCACGCAAAACCAGGTGAAATCAAGACAGCACACTTTGCTTAGGAAAGGAATTGGGTTTGTTTGACTAAAATCAACTGGGTTATCTGCTGGGGAAATACAGTTCCCAGTGTAAGTTATTCCTCAGTTTAAGCACCTGTATTTATTTACTTACTTTGGGAGTATTTGGAGGCTGCTGAGATTACTGAAGTATGTTTGGCATTAGGCAGCGAAATGCTGGGTTGTGATCTTTATTCACAGAATTTTGAACTTCAGTTTTGTTTGAGATCTTTCCCTGCCTTGAGCTCCTGTACTTTTCTCCCTCCCTCCCAGTCCCGTCGCCTTGTGCAGTGATGTTCCTCCCAAGTGCACATTTCAATTCCATTTCCCAGCCATTATTTCAGTTTTCAGCTCTGATCCTTCATCCTTGCTGTGCCTTCACCTGCGGAATATTTTCCTTCCATTGCTGGTCCCTGTTTAATGTCCCATTTGATATCGGTGAATCAGAATTAACTCCGAGCAGCTGAGCACTGGGGAGCTGTTAAACCGAGGAGCGTCGGGTTTAATTTGTTGTGCCTGAAGTTAACCACGACCAAGATTTGCTCTTAAGTCTCCACCTCACGAGCAGTTTATTAGGGCTTATCACATTAACACCTATCAGCAAACGTGTAACAAGTGCTTGGGATATCAGCTTAGCCCGGGACAAATGTCATTGATCTCCGAGTGTGCTTTTAAGATAGAGCTGAGCCAGAGTAGCCGAGCTGCAGGTAGAAGGGACATTCTGCTTTTTAGGGTCTTGATAAAGGGTGGTGACAGCCCACCGTGGGAGAGAGAATCATCCTTCCTTTCACCAGGAGCACGTGGGGATAGAGATGGCAATGGAGAAGCGGTGTCATCCCGAGGTTAGATGGGTTCAGCCCTATCTTAACACCGCTCTGGTAATTTAGATAAAGCTGCATTTTTGCTGCAGGCCAGAGGCTGCGCGGGGTCAGTGAGCAGGGCTGGGAGAGCTGCCCGGGCGGGTTTGGGTGCCCGTGTCCCTGCGAGCACAATGGGAGCTGCCGGGCTGTTAATTGACTCACACCTCGGCTCATTATGCAGAAACTTTCCCTTGTAGGAAGGGTTCCTCGGCAGGAGGTGTAATTCCATGACAAAAGCTTAGGAGAGCACTTCGGAATCTGCCTCGCTGAGCTGTTTGGCTCAGCTCTGGGACGGCGCAGATGTAGGGAGCAGTCTTTCCTTTTCCTTCAATTTAAGGAAACCTTGGAAAGAAATACCTCGGGTTTCCTTGGATTTACAGAGTGCCAGATTTCTGCTTGGCCAAACTGAGTGGCTTGGTACAATTTCTGTTTTGACTGAAGCCAGCTGAAATGTCCTGTTTGAATAATTCGGATCAACAGACATTAAATCTGCTTATAGTAACCTCCATTCTTAGTTATTTTTCATAAGAAAGATAATTTTGATTGGTGCTAGATGTTCAGATGGGTATTTGCAATTTATTTTGCCAACAAGGCTAATAAACAATGCCTTGTTTATGCCATAGCATGTTTATCATTCTTACAGTTCAACTTCTGGAAGGGTAAATAATTCATTTAATATTTACATAAACCTTGGGTGTTCTAAAAGCCAGTGGTGGTTAAGATCAAGTGTAGAACTGAAGTTTCTATAACAAGTAGATAAGAATTGAACTAGAACTGGATTCCTGTATATAAAAGGGTGTAAGAAGTAGCAACAATAATTTTATGAAACTGAAATTAATATCAGTGTAGACTTCCATAATTTTGCGTTTAATGTTTGCTAGCTCCAAGTCAAAGAAAGAGAGTATTTGGGAGTATGCTATTTAAAAGTTTTGATTTTTAATCCATTTTTCAAATAAGTTATCATGATCCCAGTGTACTAGGGCTGAAGGTGTTGGATTAAAATACTCTCCCTGTCCATGGCAGGTGAAGTGCTGTGAATGTAAGGGAGCAAAAATTTGCAGAAAAAACCCAGAGTTTTTAATTTCCCTGATTTACTTTGATGCAATTCTGTGATTAATACATTTACACCCCTGGTCTCTCAAGTTTGGGCGCTCAACACCTCCCCACTGGCAGAATTGTTCTCTGTAAGATGTTTTTCTGTCATCTTCCTTTCAAGAAGCGAAGATTTGCTCAGCTTCGCTTGCGAGACTCTTCCCAGTCAGTGAGATGCCATTTTTCCATCAGTTTTCCGTATCACTAAACTCCTCTCTGCTCCTGTCCCCTGGGGGACACAAAGTGGTTCATCCACTGATCAGTTCTGAGCCAGCATAAACACTTCCTCCCCCTTTTCTGTGGTTGTTTTCTGTTGTTTACATTGGAATTTATAATTTGTTTTTCTCAGCTTTGTGCCGTTCCTCTGGCTGCAGCTCACACTTGGTGTATCTTAGACCAGCCTGTGTTGCATAACAAAAACTGTTTCTACTTTGAAGCATCCCGGTGATGTCGGATTCCCTGTGCCAGACTTGGATATAAACAAAACACTCGGTGTCTGCAGTGGTATCTAGAGACTGGATAATTATGGGTGACACTGATACTACAGAAAGCTGAAAAAATAATAATTGATGTTTCTTGAGGTAAAGGTATTTGGTTTAAAATGGAATTTTGTAGTTAATTTTTAATAATTTTGATTTCTATCAATTACTGTACATGTGCTTTAATTTATCACCTTTTCCTAAGTTGTCCAAACTGTAGAACCAATCTCTGACATGATTAATTATGAAATGAGGGATTTCTGTGTGGTTCATCAGGTCTCCAGCACTCCAGGTAGCATCACTTTGGTGATGAAAACACCATTTGTTTAAAAACTTTGTGAAATACAAATTCCCTGTTGTAGGTGTGTGTGCCTCAGTTAAATAAGAACTTGGTTGTTAATCCTGGGGTGAAAATGTTCCCCCCAGGCTGAGGTTAAATGCAAAGTGCAGCAGGAGGGGGAGAGGTGCTGTGATTGCCTGTGAGCTCCTGCTGGAAAGTTTCCAGTTCTCCCTCCTGGTGACTTTTCCTCCTCCCCTCTGCAAGGAGCAGTTCTGTGACTCACGGTCACATGGAGGTGTTCGTGTGTGCAGCCAGCAATCGAACCCAATTTGGGTTCCATGGATAATATTGGATTTAATAAAGGGTAAAGCTCATTGTTGGGGAATCACAGCCTTTAAAAATGCATCGTGGGGTTCATGACATGAAAAATGAGAGAATATTTCTATACGTCAGTGCAGACCTTGCCATCCTGCTTTGGGGTAATCAGGATTCCTAATTGGATGATTTGTTACCTTGTGAGTGATACCAGTGTATCCCAAAGAGCTCTTTGGGCTACATGTTACATTATTTGTAACAATTTTCTCATAAAGCTTTTTTGGGAAAAAAATCCTGCTCTTCGGTAAACAGAAATTTCTCATCTAGTACCAGAGACAACTTTTCCAAAAGGATTTTTTAATAATTCAATTGTTATAACAGTAATTTTATTTTTAATAATTGGTTTATATTCATGTTTTGGTAGACTTGGAACTTGTGTAAATAAATGTAGCTTTAAAATACGGAGTTTTAGTTGCTGTGGGGTTTTTGACATTTCATAGGCAGTGACAGTTTTGTGCCCATATGTTCATAAATAGTGAATAATCATTATTTATAGGGATGAGAGATTGCTCATGTTCTCGTACATTGCTGCTGTCCCACCCAGGGTAATATTTGAGATATCTCACAGTTGTTTTCTGTCCAGTTTGACATAGGATGGTTGAAATTGCATTGTTTCCTTTTTCTAGACAGAAGCTATTTAGACAAGTTTTTACTTGTTTTATTCTGTTTGGTGCTGCAGAAAGAAACACAATAATGGTGGTGATCTGTGCTCATCTCACTGTCCCTGTCCCTTCATCTGGTTCTGTGGGCTGATGGCCACTCTTATTTCCTAAAGTGCTTTGTAGTGCTTCAGTTGACTTTAAGGTACTGCCACATGGGGAAGGAAGGCATTCCTGGGCATTGTTTTGGTCCAAACTGGATTTTTGCTCATTTAGATTCCCATCTCCTCTCCTCTGGAGACATCTTTACCTGGACACGAGGTGTCATCCAGGGCTGGGAGTGTTGGGGGCCCTTCTGTTGGGTTGATCCAACATCAGCATTCCAGAGATACCCTTTGGGTGATGGGCCATAATCCCAGGATTTGGATGTAAAGTAGTCCTGGAGTGGCTTGGCTTTGGTGCTGCTTTGGGAAGCTCCAGTTGTTTAACAACTGGGAAAGAGAAGAAAGTGATGGAAAAGTCAGTGAATCCCAGAATGTTTGGGTTGGAAGGGACCTTAAAGCCCATCCAGTGCCAGCCCTGCCATGGGCAGGGACAACTTCTGCTATCCCAGGCTGCTCCAAGCCCCATCCAACCTGGCCTTGGACCCCTCCAGGGATCCAGGGGCAGCCACAGCTTCTCTGGGCACCCTGTGCCAGGGCCTCCCCACCCTCATAGTGAGAAATTTCACCCATTCCAGGGCCTTGTGTGAATTTTTAGGATGGAGCAGCCCAATTTGATTCACTTCCCCTGCCTCCCCTCACTGAGTCAGTAAGAGCAGCTAACCCTTAGTACAGTTTTTTGGACTGTAGTCATAATTCAGCAGTCTGGAAGGCAAGTGTGGGACAGGTGGTTCTTGTGATTATTTTTTTTAAGAAAGGGTGGGGGGTATCATGTTGGAAAAACTTGATATGGCCAAAAGTGAAACTGAGAAGTGGTTCCACGAGCCCTTTCCACTGGTGTATCTTCTGTTGTGGGTTTTCTCCAGCTTCCTTCCACTGAGTGTTGGAAACTCCTTAGGGAAGCTGAGAGGAGTTTGTCCTTGAAAGCCTTGGTTTGGGTGTGTTGGTTTCCACTCAATATTTGGATTTTTTGGTTTGCCCAGTGCCCTGCATGACTTGATAATTAATACGATGTTTTAAGGAGCGAGAAGAAACAGCTCTGATTCCTGACTAGATGAAGTCTTCATCAACTCAGTAGAAAAATGCATATTATCAACTTTGCTAATCACTGAAGTGCTTGCTTTTCAAAATAAATTGGAAATGAGGTGATGGGTTTCAGCTCTCAAGGGTGGGAATTTTTGTGGTGCACACGCTGATTTCCTGCTCTGTATGTGACTCCTTATTTCAGTTGTCTTCTTTCCATCCCAGAGCAGAGGGAGGGGGAAGGAAGGGAAACAGGTCTGTCGGATTGTGTAGGATTGAAAGAGTTAACTGCACAAGAAAACAAAACCTGATGCTTGAGTTTACACTTTTGCTCTTGGAAATCTTCTCTAAAAAAAGTGTCTGTGTGCAGAGAGGGAGGAGATGGGGCTGAGGCTTTCCGAGGCAGGGAGGCTTCTGACCAAATTAGCTTTTGAGCTTCCTGACACTTTTTTCTGCAAGTGCTGTCAAGAGGTGTTACTCGCTGTGGTTGAGACTTTGCAAGATGAGTCTGCACACTTCCAACTACAATTCTGTACTTTCAGCTTCTGAATCTCAGTATTAAAGATAAAAATATCCCTTTTAAATTTCCTAATTCAAATATAAATGAGATACCCAGACTTTAGTACATTTTAATTTTTTTTTTTTGCTTTAATTTTGTTCTTGGTGCAGGTAGATTGGAAGGCTGACTCCAGGTTGGCCTAGAAATAGCTTATTTTGGGTTAGGAAAAGCTGTTGATAAATTCACTTTTCTGTTCCATCCTACTTACATGGAGGGCTGTGGGGTTAAAGCAGTGCTACAACCTTCTAAAGAGTTGTAGCTTTGCTTTTATGGTGTAGTTTTAAGGTGTGAAGAAGCGAATGGGTACATTTAATCCCAAAGCTTTGTCTTCTAGGGGTCTGTATCCAATATGGAATTGCTCATTGGAGTTTGGTAATTAAGACAAATCAGCTTTTCAGTGTGAAGATGGTGTTCAGCCCTGGGCATCTCCAGCCATGCTCAACCAAAAAACTTGCAGTTATTTAAAGTTTGATAAACTCTGTTTCTCAGAGAGCACTTGGTGGGTGGCAGCAGGGGATTTACAGGTTAAGGAAAACCCAACAGGGTCTGTAGGGTCCAAGTGCTCTGGTTTGTGGGATAAAAGGAAATAGGTGCAGTGGGTGGCATCCCTGCTCATGGCAGGGGGCTGGAATTTCAACCCAAACCATTCTGTGATTCGAGGATATTGGTGAAAAATATGTAAAGAATAACATTCAGTATTGATCACTGTTTCCCTTAAAGCTTAACAAAAATAACTTCAGGATAATAGGACCAACAGCTGTTGATTTATTACTATTGTTGGACTCTGTTTTGTAGAGAAGAAACTCCCAGTCAGAAAGTTTAGGGAGAACATGAAATCTGCGGTGTTTCAGGGATGAAGGGAATGGCAGTGAAGGTACCTGGCTCTCAGCTGGACTTTGAGCCTGGCTCCAAATGTCTGCAACCAAAGCTGAGTATTTTTAGCTACCAGGATTGTAGGAATTTTAGGGTTTTTTTCCCTTCTGAGGAAAGATGGAAGGAAGGATTGCAGTGTCTCAGAAGGGGCTCAGAGAACAGTTCTGGTTTAATGTGTAAATGTGCTCAAGCAGCAGTGTTACCCACACTAAACATTTACACCTTTCTAATGCTGTTAGTTGAAGAAATAGCCCAGTCTAAGCTGTGTTTGTTTGAAATTTTGTAGTCATACTGGAGAGAAAGGTCTGGATGTGCTTTTTAAGGAATTAGTGGGTAATCACTCTTTGTCAGGGACTCCTTTTTATTCCCATGGCAGCACATTCTGTTTGCTGTCATCACTGGTTCTCTAATGCTCCCTTATTTTGTGTAAGACCTTTGGATCTGCCCTACTACAGAACAAAGTGTGAGCTTAAAATACTGTCTGTGTCTTTTGAAACCATAAGAAAAAAGTGAAAACTAGACCAAAAGTTGTAGTGGTATACCAGGTAATAAATCTACCTGTAAAAACACTTTTTGAGATTTAATAAATCCATTTAATTAGCCCAGCTTTCATATAAAAATCTTCCGAATTTGTTTCAACAGAATCGTTTCAGGAGTTAAGGTTTAAATTTTCCTGTAGTCAATGTTGAGCAGAAAGATTTGAGGTTTTTTTCCCCCTAATTTTAAAATTTACATGGTTTATCTATCTGTTTTGGAGCTCTGCTACTTGAGGAGTGACAGCAGCACTGCTGAAAGCTGAAATCTCTGTTTGAAAGCTGTGTTATGCTTGAAGGCTTTTTATAGTGAAATGAGTACTAACACCTATTGTCAGCCTCTCCTTGGGAACTCTGTGTGTGCTTACTACAGTGCTACAACAGCTGAGGATCTGAATTACTCATCTCAATTACCCTTCTATGAGCTGCAGAGACAAAAGGTGTTCTGAATTTTGGACAGATCAAGCCCTTCCTTCCAGTGATTCCGTGCTGTGGACTGTTGGTACACAGCTCCGGGGACATCAGTTGAAAGCAACCCAGTAATGAAACCATTTTTGTGCAGTTGAATTACTCAGCACTGCCAAGCTCTCCAAGACACGTTTTAATGGTGGAGTGACAGATTTACTCAGTGTGGAGTAACTCGGGCACATCACAGCAGCTATTGGATTGCATGCTTGTCTTAATTCTAATAGCACTCACTTGGGAGCCTGATTGATTTAACGTTGCTTCATCTGCTGCAGGAGATTCCCAAAGCTGCTCTCATTTTGCAGGAAATGCGTTATTTGCGTTTCTGTAAATCTTAATACTTAAAAGGGGATCATTTATTAAATATCGTTTACATATTTTTAAAGGTTTTTCATTCACTTCCCTTTTTTAAAATACCGTTCCATAGAATTAAAGAGGAAGAAATCTTGTTCTTGACAGAATTTCCAAGTGGGTAGCAGAGTGTGTGAGTGCCAGACTGCCGTGTGTGCCAGGCTGCACTGCCAGCCAGGCACTGGAATGCTGGCACGTTCCCACTCCTGGTGTTGATCCTGGCCTCTTGGGAGTGTTGAGTGCAGGGAGGGGCACCGTAGAAAGCCAAAGGGAGGAAGATAGAGCAGCAAACCCTTTTTTTTTGTGTGTATGTGGTTTTTTCCCTGCTCAAACAAGTGCTTTTCCCAGCAGTTCAGAGTGTGGGAATGGCTGGAGGAAAACCTGCAGCCCCTGGGACTGGCAAAGTAAGGTCACATGGATCTGTGACAGAGCTGAGCATGGATTTCAAGTTGATATTCTGCTGTGCCACCCTCCCTCCCCTCAAATCTGGGAAGCTTTGGGGAAGAACAGTAAAAGCAGAATGAAACCTTCATTCCTGGTTCCACCAGTAGCTCATCTGCTGGGAGACTGCAGCTTGCTTGGTTCACAGTGGATTTGGAGAACTTGGTACTTAACTTGGTGTGGATCTAAGATCCTGTCCTGGTGAGGAATGTCACTCCTGTTCACTAGACACACAGAAGGCAGCGTGTGCCAGCACAGCCATTTGCTGTCTCAGCCTGAGACATTTTTAGTGGTTTAAATTTTAACTTGAAAAATCTTGAACGAGAGAAGTTACAGTTAGCTCTGACTTGCAACAGTAGATGGTTGTCGCTGAGTTTACTACTAAAATGATGTGGGAAAAAATCTTTGTGAACTGCTAGATTTATTGTGATCTCTGTTTCACCTGAAGTGATTTTGTGGAATTTGTGACTTCTGTCCCATAAGAATAAAATGAAGTGCTACCTGTTTGGGGAGTCCCTGCTTTTCAGGTGTTATTCTGTGAGAACCCTTCTTCCTGTTGCTCTTAACTTGCTGAACTTCTAAAAGCAGGCCAGTAAGGATTGCTGGGTAGACAGGAATGATGAAATTTGGTATTCTTTTGACTATATAATCCTTTAAAGGCCTGATCTTGCATACATTTTTTTTTCTGACAGGTTTGGGTGGGTTTGGCTTTCCCCAGCCCTAATTTTCTGCTGAGGTTATTTTGTGTAGTTTGAATGTTTGTCTTTTTCCCAGTCTGGTGGAAGGTGTGGGCTGTTGTCTGAACAAAGGGTTCTCTTCATCTGTTTGTAGCTCCAAGATTCCCATCAGTTAGGAACCCATGGAACAATAAATGATGGAGAACACATCCTGTCACCATCCTGGGAACAAGCCTCCACTCTGTTATCCTATAGGAAAACAGTGGCAGAAAAGGCTGACTGACTTTATATGCACTTTGTACACTGATACCTAAATAAACTCTCCCATTTTCCCCTTGCAGGAACATCATTTGCAGCGGGCTATCTCAGCACAGCAAGTTTTCAGAGAAAAGAAGGAGAGCATGGTTATCCCAGTCCCTGAAGCAGAGAGCAATGTCAACTACTACAATCGTTTGTATAAAGGAGAGTTCAAGCAACCAAAGCAGTTCATTCACATCCAACGTAAGTTACAAACATCGGGGTTGTTGGGGGTTGTGGTGTCTGTTCATCCCCTCCTTGTTTAACCTGAGTAACCTTTGTCTTGAGGTCAGAGTTGCTACAATGGTCAGAAAGTGGGAAGACTCAGAAATCCATTTATATCTGTAAATTCCAGTGTCTTGTCAAGGTCTGTAAGAATTGAGGGTTACTGGTGAATGTGGGGGTTTTGCTGCTGGGTTTGTTTCTGGCTCTGTGCTGATGTTCTGTCCGTGTGCTGTAGCTGCTGAGCCTCATCCTGTCTCTTGGGCTTCCAGTGCTCTTGATCCAGCCTCTCTTCTTGTGGTTTTTTCCTTCCTAGTCCTGAGAAGGAATAACTGAACCTGCCTGGCTGCCTCCTGGTTGCTTATACTGATGCAGGGAGCAGGAGAGAGGTTGTCTTGCTCACCTGTTAACTCCAAAGTTCTCTAAAAGTGCAGATCAATAAACCTCTGAAGAGTTTTTGTAATAAAATCAGCCTTTGTCCTGCTGATTATAATAAAGTTCTGGCAGGGCAGGGCAGCTCTGCTGCCATTGGAGTTCAGGCTGTTCTGGGTAACAGTCACTTTTCTGAGTTTGGCTACAACTGAGGAATTCCATTTGAGCAGGGAACTCTGAGTTTATTTTATAGATAAAATGAAGTATTCTGCATGAGCTTAGCTTATGTCTTACAAGATCTCATTAATCTAAACTTGTGGGCTCTGGATTAATTTTAACACTTCTTTTGGTTGATGTCCTGTTAACAAGTGACACACTCTTACAGTTGAGTTGTTCCTTGGCACACAAATGATGTTTGTCCTTTGCAGGATGTGGTTCAGGGGGTTATTTGGTCACTTGGATTCCTCCCAGGAGTTACCTTTGTAGCAAAACCTTTGATTCAGTTATTGCATCATTTCTCACCAGCGTGGTGAGGTGTCCAATTTTTCCATTTATTTACAAAATAGGAGATTTTGGAAATAATGTGCTCAGGGTCCTCTGCGATGCAATAGAGACCGTAGAGGTGATGGGCAAAAATCAACTAAAAGGAATTGTTTCTCTCCTTAATGAAAGAAACAAACTTGCAAGCAAGGCTGGTGAATGAACTGAAACCAAGCTGCTGATTGAGGATTGTATTTTATTCTGTTCTTTGTTGGACACTGCCAGAAACACTGTGAATACTGTTAATAAACATGTCTAAAAATGTCAAGTATTTTATGCCAGAATTTTCTTTGTCTTGTTGAGACTCACAGTCTTTCTGGACAGAATTACAGAAGGTATTTGAGCTGAAGATAAATATCAGATACTGCTCCAAGATAATTTTTCCCACATATTCTGGATGGAGTAGGTGTGATACAAGGCAGCTTTATGCTACATAAACTGCTTAGAAATTCTGTTTTAATGCTAAAAACACAAATAGCAACAATACCCACTTTGGCCAGGGAAGTTATGTAAACTGATGTAAAATGCCAGGAGGGCACATACTGTAAGTCATTCTTACTGGTGGGTATTTCTGGCAAATCATGTTTTGCTGGGATTCTGGTAGCCTAAGATTTTAATATTTTTTACATTGTTTTATTTAGATCAGTGGTTCCAAGCAGAGGAAAGTTAATTTCTTTGTAAAGCCTGGAATTTGTGAATAAGCAAGGTTTCAGGTATTAGTTGATCTCAGTAGCACCAGCTCAGGTGATGTTGAGCTGAACGTAAAGAAAAAAACCTTGAACTATTCTAATTATTCCACCATGCTAAATAATTTTCCAAGACTATTTGTAGTGTCAATAACATGGAGATGCATTTTAAGTTACTGATAATTAGCAAAGAGATTGAGTTGGTACACTTGGACCTAGAATTAGAGCTAAGGGGATGGAAGACAACAAGTGTCCCTCACAGAAACAATTAAACAATGTTCATTAAGTGAGGAATGAACTCCAGTCATCCTTAAAAGGTGAACTTTATGGCAGAAAGTTTCTCTTTCATTTTTTGGTTGGGTGACCCTCTGTGTTTATCAGTTTGCTGCCTTGGCTCAGGCCCAGTTGCTGGTGTTGGCACAAGAAGGGTGGCAGGGCTGTGGTTTGCTAAGGAGGGAAGGCAGTGGAACCACTTGTTTCAGTGGGAACTCGTGCCTGTGGCAGCTTCAAATGAGTGTGGAACCACAGCCTAAATTCAGTTAGCTAAATGAAATTAGTTAATTTAGTTGAGTTAAACCCAGTCCAATGTAACTTCACTGAAAAACAAATTGCATTTGTGTAAGTTGGTACAAACTCAGTTCCTAGGGGAGCTCAAGTAAACAGAAGCAAATCCCTCTGGCAGGTACTGCTGGGAGTGGGTGGAGTGGCAGAGGATGGAAACAGGGATGTTGTGTTTGCAACAACGAGCAAACCAGCAAGTTGTGAGCATTCCTGGAGGAAACTTTCCAGGTGGGATCATGGGGATGTTGTGTTTGCAGCAGCAAACCAGCAAGTTGTGAGCATTCCTGGAGGAAACTTTCCAGGTGGGATCATGGGGATGTTGTGTTTGCAGCAACAAACCAGCAAGTTGTGAGCATTCCTGGAGGAAACTTTCCAGGTGGGATCATGGGGATGTTGTGTTTGCAGCAGCAAACCAGCAAGTTGTGAGCATTCCTGGAGGAAACTTTCCAGGTGGGATCACTGGGGCCTGTCCAACAGTGCCCTGTAGAAGTGCAGATGTTCTGGAGGAAAAACACTGGATTCATCCTGGGTCAGGAGAATGTCCCAGGATTTAGCAGGAAGTGTCCCTGTGGACTGGAACATGGGGCTGGTTCTCCAGCAGCTCCCCCAGCTGCCATGGCAGGAGCAGGAACAAGGCAGTGATGGATGATTCCATCCACGGCACATAAACACCTGGGTCTTGTGATGGCTTTGGAAGCCAGGGAGCTGCCACGGTGCTGGCCAGCTCCAGGGTGAAAAATGGCTTTGTCTGGAACAATTTCAGTTCACTCAGTGCTTGGGGAAAGAAGAAAACTGGTAATTACAGATATTGCTGAAAGTGTGTTTTGAGGAGTGGTGAATGAACATCAGGGGAGGACGACACTTCCATGGGTGTCCCAGAGCTGTGACAAGCCAGCTTGAGGTTGATTAACTCCAAAGGAGAAGAGGTAGCCTTGCATTTCCTGAGGTTCTCACACCTCCCTAGGCTACTGAGAGTTTGTGGCCATCCTGTCTGCACTGAAACAGGTGGAATGCAGGTACTGCTTCCATCCCTTCAGTGTCATTAACTGCACCCCCCATGTAAACCCCCTCTATTCGAAAGGGAACCACGCTGATAAATAGAGGTTATGACAAATAGAACACTGCTGATAACAGAAAAGCACTGCTGGCAGGTGTGAAAAGAGGGATATGTGACAGGGGCTACTGCTGTTCTCACAGGAATGATGGGGGTTTGTTTGAGAAAATGAGACTGGATTTGTTTGATGCATGGTGATCCTGGCAAGTACCTGTTGGATGCCTTTTATCTTTTCATCTTGAATATTTATCAAAATACTGAGCAGAGAGAGGGAGGGACCCCGTGCTTCCAGCTGAGGTGCACTGTGGGGTCACTTTAGGTGCTGGCAGAAACCTGCCTTCCCTCTTGGAGACCCATCACTAATATCCATAGTGTGTTCCTGAGGGTGATTGGTGGTTTTAGATGCTTTTTGATGGTATGGTTGGGCTTTTTCTTTCCTTTTTGCTGATCTTGGTGTCTCCTGGTTGCCTGTCACTTGAGCCTGTCTGCTTTTATTCTGGAAGGTGGATGGTTCAAGACCTTTTAGTGACTCTTCTTTTCCCATTTTGGAAATGAAGGGAAGTTTACTGTCACTGCTCACGATGTACAGGTGAACAACATCACATCCTCTCTGCCACAGATCCTCCTGCTCACTGATACTCTGGCTTGGAAAAAAGGGCTGGAAACATTTTGTCCACAGGGAATTATTGAGTTATCTACTGGCAGGCAATAGGTTGACATCTTTCTGATGTGAGACCAACATCTGCCTGAGGACAAACAAGCAGTGCCTTTTGTGGACTTCAGTGGTTTTCAGTCCACGTGTGAGCAGTGATCTATTGGAGAGGCAGATCTGGTGTTGAAAGCTGCAGTTTAATACACAGTTAATTGTTGGAGAGCTCTTGGTCACATGCCCAGAGACAGTGTCTTAAATAAACTTACCATGCAAGTTGTATTAGTGAATTAATATTGCCCGCAGTTCTTGACACATAGTTACAGCCTGTTATTAATTTCTCCTCAAGTAAATTGTTACAGTGTGTGGTAGGTCAGAGAACTCTTGTGGCCAAGTGCTGCTGTCACAGTTGGTACAGTCAGGCAGTGTCTCCTCTGAGAGGCACCAGCTTGAGCTGAAGATGCTGAGGGGCTGTTTTTTAGCCCTTCCCAGCTGCATCTGGCTGAGTTTCTGTGCCTGACCAAATAAATAAATAAATACTGGTAGTGGTTTAGCTCATTTGTTGCACTGGATTACAGAGAGAGTGGTCTTGAGCAAGGCTGAGATGTGGAAAGGCACTGCTTACCACCTGCCTATGGGGGAGAAAATACTGGGATTTGTTTTAAAGATGTCATTTTGTGGTTTTATTTTGCTCCTGGTCTCCCACGTTTTTGTTTCAAGGTGCTCTCAAAGCACACAGGGCAGCTCAGAGGTTTTTAAATTAGCACTTGGTATAGCCACGAGTTAAGAGCACGGAGATAAGATAGTGCTGTTTGTCTATTAAGAACAGAATACATTTCATCAGACCTATTAACTGCTGTTATTCCAGTGCTGATTGAATTACTGGGAGTGTTGTACGTGGTGTGTCACCTCTTCAGGGTTTTATTAGGTGTACAATTAATGCTCCTATTAACAGTTCTTACTGTCATGTGCAATTTACTCATACATGTAAAATTTTACTTCTGCTGTGTTACCTGAATGAGAACTTCCTTCTGCTTTTAGTAGGACCAGGAACTTTGTCAAGAATGGAAACTAATTAGCACAATTAGTAATAAAGACCTGAGCTTTGCTGAGAAGTTGAGAACTGACTATTGAGAGAGTCTGAAGGAACTGTCAGGTTCTACATCCACAGCTGAGGTGGTTTTGGAGAAGAAGTAACAATGCCCATAGGATTGGTCTAGGACTTTTACAGTTACATAAAACAAGAAAAAGTTAAGTCTATGAAATGTTTTAACACTAGGTTTGGTGTGCTGTTTAAAAATGGGCAGCTGAAATGATATTGGAGCTTCAGTGTGAATGGTTTTTTTCCCAAGGCTGGAATTTGAGTGAAAATGATCTTAGTTCTTAATAATCTTACCATGATATTCTGGAGGAGCTGTATTATATCAGTACTGCCAAGTATCTTTGCTCCTTTTTGCAAAGATATTTTAAAGTTTCTGTGCCCATCAGCCCTTCAAGTCACTTAAAATGAAACTTCTTGGATTCCTTTCATGTTGGAAATTGGAGACAAGCAACTTCTAACTGCTGTGTATTACATGGAGAAACTTCTTAGCACAAAAAAAGGATTTTCTAGGCAGAGAAGTGCTGGTCTAGAATTTTATCAGTCATTTTCGATTTCTGATTGCAGGTGTATGTCCAGAGTGTGTTACTTACCCAGCATTTCAATTTCTTGTGTTCCAGCCTTTAATCTGGACAATGAACAGCCAGATTATGATATGGACTCTGAGGATGAGACCCTACTGAACAGGCTGAACAGGAAGATGGAAATCAAGCCCCTGCAGTTTGAAATAATGGTTGACAGACTCGAAAAAGCCAGTTCTAGTCAGGTATGGTGTGAAGAAATCACTGAGAGGTTTTGCTTTCCTGGGGGGGGGTGGTTCTGGGTGGGTGCTTTATTTTATTTCCTGCTACCAGGAGAAGGGTGTTTGTGTGAGTCTGCAGCTGAACAGAAATCACATTGCTGTGTCTTTTGTCAATATTGGTCACTTCAGATAAAACAGGTGGGGGAGGAGCTTTTGGAGTTGAAGAAGTTGGTTTTAAATTTTAATTCCTGACCACAGTGTGCTAGAAAGGGACAGTTTACAACTTGTTTTACCACTGTTGTTATAGAACAAACTTGTGGTGATCAGTAGGTGTAGAAATGGCTATAAATACACGAGAATCCAAATTTTGCTACACTTGTTTTTGCTGGACATTGCCTTTGGTTGATTTTTGAGGGTTGGAAGCACAGACAGTGAATTAACCATGTCCCAGTGTTAAATCAGATCCTGAGGTGTTCCAGGAGGGCAGTGTCTGGAGAAGGGTCTTACAGCCCAAAATATTAATGCAAAACTACATCTTGAGGGCTCAGTTTGTGCAAGTCAAGTTTGAAACAGGTACAATTCTTTCCCAGTGAGATGAGGCTTTGTGGGAGTGAAAAATCCATTGTGGGATCCATGGCTCTGCCTCAGTTCCTTAACCTGATTTAGTTCAGTTAAAAGGTCAAAATACTGTATTTTCTCCATCTTAGAGCCACTTCAGAAAGGCAGAGATTTCTTACTGTGCTTAGAAAATGGGAATAAAGGGAAAAATAGGGAATACCTTGGATGATACTTGTTGAACATGGATTTGTTAGAGCTTTGATAAAGACAGCCCTGTTTTGGCTTTCAGTTCAAGCCATTCTGGTGATCACTTTTCATGATTAATATTCATCCTTCTTGTGCTGGTTTTATCTTTCATTGCTTGAGTAATAAAGTTAAATTTAAGGTTTGAAGATGCTTTTCAAAAGTTAAGTGTTACAAGAATACAGATTTTTTTCCTCTGTAGATAAAAGCAACTCTTGCAGGTTGTTGGAGCCTGGGAAGGGAAGTGGCTGGTGGGGTTTGAGTGCTCTCAGATGCCACTTGGGGCTACCTCTCAATTCCCAGTTTGCATGCCTTATCCCTGGAATATTAAAGGATGCTGCTGGGAATGCCTTCCCTGCTGAGGAGGGGTTCCAGGCATTCCTCCTGGGCATTCTGATAACCTCATTTAAGCAGGGAATACAAGGACTCTGCATCTGCAAGCAAACACAAGCACACTGGGTCAGCTTAACTTTTCCAAGGTAGACTTGATTTATTTTTTTTAGGATATATGTTAATGGAAAAAAGGAGCAAAAGACAAAACTGAAATGATTTACAAGCAGTATTTTTTCCTTTCTTTTAAAAACAGTTCAGTGCTTTTCTCATTCTGCCATAGATTGCAGAGGTTTTATTCTGCTCTGGCTGGAATTAACACTTGCAGAGTAGCCATGGTTACACTTAGGAATTCCTTATTTTCCAAAATGTGTTGTTTGCTTTTTTGCTTCTCGTAATGCAGGGACACAATTTAATTTTGACACATTGCAAAACCGCAAATTAAGTTGTTCAGCTGATATTTTCAAGTTATTGGGAAGATGAAGTCCTGCCTGATTTCTTTCTAAGTAATTCTAGAGATACTATTTTGTTTTTATTTAATGAATTGTCTGAAGATGATATGAGCCTGTTAAACTAATATACTACTTAGTGATATTTTTGCATTTATTTAGAGTCTGATTTCCATATAAAAAGCTGAACATAGATTTAATTTTTATCTTTAAATTACCTGTGTAGAGGTACCACCTGCTGAAATAACTGAACAAACAAGTGAACAGCTTTGTGTCTCCAGGCTGGAATAAACAGGGATGGGCATTGCCCTTTTCTGTCACAAAGTAAACATTTTGGGGGGAGACTTTTAAGAAGTAAATTCACTTCTAGGGGAATCAACATTCAACTGCAAAGAATTACACATTTGTAAAGGTTAACCAATAAGAAACCTTTTCTTGGGAGGGAGGGCAGGGGGAATAGTTAAATTAAAGTGATTCCCAAATCATGATCTGCAGACTGTAGTAAGTTCTTTCTGTCCTGTGCTTGTAGTTGTTTCAAACAGTGTTTTTCTTCGTGAAATCTTCATGAAAGTTTGATGGAGTTCTAGACCACTGGATGCAAGAGATAATGCTGCTGGTTCAGAAAAATTGGGAACTCTATATTTAACTTGGGAAGAACAACTGGTGGCTTCAATTTCCATCAATGGTTTTTCATCCCTTTACTCTGGTGCTGGAAAATGATGAGGTTTATCCAGAAAATGCACGATTGGTGTGAATGTGTGGTGACTTTCCTTACACCCACATCCCAACTGCACCTTTTCCCTGTTCCCCTGCAGCTTGTAACCCTTCAGGAAGCAAAACTGCTGCTAAATGAGGATGACTACCTGATCAAGGCTGTCTATGACTACTGGGTGAGGAAGCGCAAGAACTGCCGGGGGCCCTCCCTCATCCCCCAGATCAAGCAGGAGAAGAGGGATGGCTCCACCAACAATGACCCCTACGTGGCCTTCCGGAGGAGAACTGAGAAGATGCAGACCAGAAAGGTGACTTGGCAGACTCTGCTGCTTGAAATTTGAAATTTCTCCCTCGGTAGGAATAATTTGGATCCCTGTCCAGCGTCTCACAGGGGACAATTTACAGTCCATCCATTTTTTGAGCTGAAGCTCAGAGCAGTGCCTGGCACACAAACAAACTACTGGGTTGGAAGCTTCCCTTTCTGTGAGAAAAGGAGAAGCAATTTCCCAGTTTTTGTGTTTGAACCAGGAAATCTGTAATCACTCAGCATTTTGCTTTGTGCACAGGTCCAGCCTTACTGTGTGTGGAATCAAGGTGGGCAAAGTGTTGTAGGCTTGAATTCCTTGCCTTGATCTGGAATCTGAGCTAAACATGGGGGGGAAATGGCTGAAAAGTTCTTCTCAGTTTACTCTTAAAACTGAATTGTTTTGCTTTTTGTGGCTTTGTTTGCCAAGTAGGATCTGCTTTGGGAAAAGCTGCTTTGGAGTATCCTCATGAGCCTCATTTGCAGCAGCATTATATAACTTTATTTTTGCAGTTTGTGCCTCATGGCTTTTGCTTTTGACTAAAAATTTCTTTCATCTCTCACCAGAACCGAAAGAATGATGAAGCATCTTATGAGAAAATGTTGAAATTAAGGAGGGAGTTTAGCAGAGCCATAACAATTTTGGAGATGATTAAGAGGAGAGAGAAAACAAAACGGGAGCTGTTGCATTTAACGTTGGAAGTTGTGGAGAAAAGGTAAAATTCCAGGTTATAAAAACCAAGGTTTTAAATTTTCATTAAATGGCTTTGAAAACATCTCTTAAAATTTATTTCTTATAGCACCAGGAACTTTAGAAGCTAGAAGAGAAGGGGTTTGTGTAGACAATTGGAAGACACTGCTTTGTGTCTTTCAGACATTTCCCAGTGGAAATGCAGCACTACAGTTTTAATCCTGTTTTTTTCAGGTACCATTTGGGTGATTATGGAGGTGAAATCCTCAATGAAGTGAAGCTGAATAGACCCGAAAAAGAGATGGGCACAACTCCATCATCTCTCCACAATGGGAACCACCACAAAGTTCAAGAATGTAAAGTTAAGGTAAGATTTTTTTTTTTTCCTGCTGCGAGTCTCTTGTTCCTGGGATCATCCTTCCTTTGGGATCATCATTCCTTTGGATATACTTCAAAATCAAGCCTGTCTCTGAAGAGATAACCTGAAATATTGGGAATTAAAGTGCTTGGGGGTGAGGCTGAGAGTTGGAAGACCTCTGGAAGTTTGTATTTAGCACCTGCGACACCTAGTGGTCCCAGAATTCCATACAAACCCCTGCATGCCTGGTTCTCCAGGAATTTTGGCATTCCTGGTGTTTCTCCTCTGGTTCCCAAGCCAAGCTCCATTACTGGAGTTACTTTCAGTCAGGCTGTTATTGATGAGTGTTAATTCGAGGTAAATTGAAACACTTTTTAAAACTGCACTGGCTTCTGCTTCAAATTGCTTCAAATGGAGAATTTTGCAAGTGAAATAATCTTTTCAAATGGGAGCTTTGAAGTTTAATAACATTTGTGTTCAAGTGGACAGTTCAATATCGATGGAGTTGCTCGCTGCAGAGGGTTTATGTGAGAAAAATCTTAAATAGCCAAGCCAAATACCATCACATCTGTTCAAAAGTGTCAGCTCTGTGAGAAACAGGAAACAAATTAAATTGTTTCTTTTGAACATGTCTGAGCAGTTCAGAAAATTGAAAGTGCCATGGAAAAATGAGATCTCAGAAAAATAATTGGAAGAGGAATTGCAATTACAATATACTGAGTGTAGTGCAGAATGAGGAGCCTCTTAGGCAGTCCTATGGCTTGAGAGCTCTGTTTATTAATAAATCCCTGTAAAAACAATCAGAGGCTTCTGGGGTTTAACGTGTTCAGTAAATTATACACAATGTGTCTGAAACTTCTGCAGAGCCTTTGGAAGACAAGCAGTCATGTCTTAAAGTAATTTAGTTTTCTCTTCTCATGCCTTAGTTTTTAGAATTTTCTGTTTGTTCTTCCCGAGCAGCATCCTCACCACTCCTCTCTGAAGGAGGAGGTGTCAGATGTTGTCCGTCAGAAGAAGAAGTACCTGAAGAAGCCCAAACTGGAGTGTGTGGTGACCCCTCAGCCCCTGGCTGAGCCCTTGCCTGTGCTCAGCAAGAGTGACATCAAACAGTACGACTTCCACAGCTCTGATGAGGATGAGTTCCCACAGGTAACCACCAAAATCTCAGTGTACAGAAGGCAGAAATTTCACTTACCTGGCATTTGGCCAGGCTGCCTTGTCCCAGCTCTGAATGGATTTAAAAGCTCCTTGGATAAACTTGAGTTTTCCTTCCAAGCTGTGCTTTGATATATAAACATGGCAGTTCATGTTATGTAAACAAACTTTCATAATAAATACAATTATACAGAGGTGGCAGTTGGGACAGTGATGTTGTTTTGTGGTCTAGGTACCCTCACCAGTGTCAGAAGCAGAAGAAGAAAATGATCCTGATGGACCTTGTGCTTTCAGGAGAAGAGCAGGATGCCAGTATTATGCTGTAAGACTGTGCTCTCGGGTTTAGTGTGTTTTCTTTCACTTTATGTTGGCATAGTGCTAATGTTGGAGCTCTTCCCTTCCCACTCTCACCACCAAAGCTTTGTTGCTTTGGTGAGTCCAAAGACAATTGCAAGAACATCCCCTTTTCTGCTTGGCTCCAAAGGGTCCAAGCTGAAGCTTCCCTCTTATTTAGAATTTATCCTCCTTTCTTTTTTCCCTAAGCCTGTGAGTTAATTCACTTGCCAAAAGATGTTGAGATGGCTGAAAACTTTTATTTTTATTTTCTCCTACTTTTCCCTTGCTGTTAGAAGCAGAGTATTTAACAGCCTAAATGTTAGTCTTAAGAGTTTATTTTTTAACTACTGAAGCCATTGAAGTTTTGGTTAACTCAACATAAAAACCACATGTTCTGTGCTGGAGCCTGTGCATGATAACCAACAGTGCCAAATCAAAGCACCCTTTGAGTGAGGATAAAATTGCCTTTTCTTTCTTCACAGCCTCGTTTGGACCAAACGAATTCTTCGTATGAAAGCCCAGAATTGGCAGAATTGGACAAACTGAGGTTCAGGCATTGCCTTACAACCCTCACAATCCCAAGGAGATGTATAGGATTTGCAAGGAGGAGGATTGGCAGGGGTGGAAGGTACAGCTGGGTTATTTTTACTCTTCATTCCCCTTCAAAGAATAAAAGTATTAAAAAGAGGTAATGAAACTAATGATTTTCCTCCTTCTCTTTAATCAGGGTTATTATGGACCGAATATCCACAGAACATGATCCTGTCCTGAGGCAGATTGACCCGGAAGTGCTCAACAGTTTTTCAAGCTCTTCCCAGACTTTAGACTTTTCTTCTAATTTTTCACGGACCAATGCTTCCAATAAACATTGTGAAAACAGACTGTCCCTTCCTGAAATCCTAAGCAATATCAGATCCTGTCGACTGCAGTGTTTTCAGCCCAGGCTACTCAATCTCCAGGACAGTGATAGTGAAGAATGTACCTCAAGGAAAGCAGGGCAGACTGTGAATAATAAAAGAGTCTCTGCAGCATCTGTAGCTTTATTGAACACCAGCAAGAATGGCATATCAGGTAGGCAAGGATTTGGCTTCTTCTGGGATTGAAAATACTGAATTTTGGTGGGTTTTGCTTGTGGTTGGACTGATAAGATCTTCTAACCACAAATACGACCTGACTGTTTTATATTTCTTAAAACAAACAAAAACTTCCCACAAACAGTGCTCTTCTTCCTGCTTTGCTTCCATTAGAATTTGAAGTGCTGGATTCAGACATTATTCAAAGCAGGGATTCTGCTCATATTAAGAATTGCTTAGGTCTAATTGAGTCTTAATGGCACTAATTGGTCTAACCTTGTTTAAGGGTAGAAGAATGCTCATTATGAATGCAAAACAAAACTGGTGGTTTCTTGAGGAGGGTGGGTGGGGCTCATTTTTGTTGTCAGTTTTTCTTTTTGACTCCAAAAAATGTAGGAAGCTCTTAAGTGCCCGGAGCAGGTGTGAAAAGGTCTGAAAATGGTAAAAAAGTTGACATTTTTCATCCAGTGATGAAAAAAATTGCTTTAAGCTTAAATTAAGCAGTGTTTGCATCACTTGCTTCAAGAGCTAGAGTTGTAATGGCTCAAGTTTTAACATTGTCACTTCTTTATAATCATAAGGGAGTCATAATGAGATGAGATTCCAAAAATCTGAAAATTTTGAGGTACAGCAAATGAGATCTCCTACAACAGCAACACCTGAGTATATCCCTACTTCACCCTGTGTTGTAAACCAGGATACTTAAATAATAGAGCAGATTGACTCTGAATTCCAGCATTTTTGTGGCTGTGGAATGTTCCATCTCTCTCAAAGCTGCAGGAATGGGTATTTAATCTGCAGTAATGTATCTCTAGAATTCCTGTGTCCTGTCAAATGTCGTGTTCTGACAGAGGCACAGAATATTTATTCCAGCCCAATACTTCCACAGCTTCTCAGTGTGGTCACTGTAACCTTCAGATTGTTCTCTCCCATGAAAAGATTGGCACAGGAGCATTTTCCTGTTGCGGGAAAAGAATAGATAGAAATGTACTATATATTTTATAGAATTATTTTTTGGAAGAACTTGAAGGCCTGGGGAGTCACAGCTGTGGCAGAAAGGGGCAGTTCAGTGTAATGGGATTATTGATAAACACCAAGAGCTCTTAAAGAAAGAGCTGAAAAATGAATAAAACCAAATCTGATGGATCTAAGCCACTTTTTGGAGGAATAGTAATAAACTTGTGGTATAATTTTAGAAATCATCTGAGGAATACATTTAAATGAAATGGAAATCCCTCAGCAGTTGAAGTACATTATGCATGAAATTTATGGCTGGGGAGGACCTTTTTTGTCACAGATTTAAATTACAAACCAGATCCTGCAATTCTGGAACAGGATCAGACACAATAGACAACAGAATTCTTCCCCAAATAACTGCACCAGCAAGAGGCACTGCTGTTGGATTTTCTCACTAGCAAATGGGGAATACATTTTAAAAGGGCTGGTCAGAGTCTGGTTGTGCATTAAATGAGCACAGGCACTGTCAGTGCATTTATTGAAGTCATTCTCTTTGGGAAGTAATTGTTGAAATCAGTTAATTTTACAGCTGGTTTGATATTCCCTCCAGAGGAAATGGTGACAGTACTTAAATGGATTATTTTTATTTTTAAAATTATTTTATTTTAGAGAGGACTGAGGAGTTGCTTTGATTTTTGGTGCACAAGAATATTTAAAATTACCTCTGTGTCATATTTTTCACTATATTAGTAAAGCAACTCTGGTATTTCCTCAAAATTATTGTACAAGCAGAATTTTTTTTTTCCAAAATATGTGACTAGACTTTTCTTCAAAATACCTAATGAGTGCATGAATCAAGAACCAATTTTTGGAGCTAAATTACTCTCTTGCTCATGCTGTAAGCACTGCAAATGGGAAAAGTGTGTCCCTAGAGAGAGCACAACTGCCCAGGATGCTCTTCCCAGCTGAAGGATTTTACTTGTGGGACAAACTTTTACTTTTGAGAGGTATTTTTTTTCCCCAGCCTTAAATACCATGTAGAAGTAATTAATGCAATGCCACTTTGGGGCAGCCTGCAAGATGATCTTTGATTAAAGCCTTCAAATCCTGAGAGAAGTGACATAATAATGCAAACCCTGCAAGGAGGAGAGGAGCCTGCAAGTGAAAGCTGAAGTGACTTTTTTACTCTGTTGTGGTGCAGTTTTTCAGCCCAGTCAGGCTCTGATAAAATAAAACCCCCCTGAAGGTGCAGAGTTTTTAACCCTGGCCTCAGAGGCTGCCTTGGGACACGGTGAAAATTTGCTCTTTTTTTTTTTCCTAGGACCCTCCAGGTGTTTGATTTGGCAGGAGCAAATTATATTTAAAGTGCTAATGAACATCTGCTGGTTTATAACAAGGTGAACAGCTGAGCTCAGCCTGGCCACTGAAAAAATACCTGAAATTCAGGCACATAAAGGCACAGTGGGGGAATACTGAATTCTGGAGTTACCTTCCCTGTATCCTGTAGTAGGGTAAACCATGAGTTTGTGGTCTGTGACAAACTGAGAAGGAAGGGAAATTGAAAACATGAGATGTAACCTTGTTCTTAAACAGCTTTCTATAAAACAAAACACATTTTCTGGGATTTGTTACCTCAGAACTTAAAAATAGGAATGGATGTAATATTCCATAATGCTGTTCTTGGCCCTGGTGCCGTGTGTTTGGTGAGGGAATGTGGCAGGTTGAGCTGACTTAACTTGGAATTACATTCTAGGTAAGAATCTGTAAGAGGAACAAAGTAAATGCAAAATAAACTTTGGCTGGAAATTGTAATGTTGCTAGAGTTTAAAAGGAGTAACTTTTAAGTAATTGGACTTTTAAGTGCTCTCCGACATGGTTGAAACCTGGTTTAAAAATGTAGCAGTAAATAAGAAGTTTCAGTGCTAATTTCTAAGCAGTCACAGTCCTAATTCTGGTTTTTTTTCCACATTGGTATTTCAGGACAAGCCTGAGTACTAAAAGTGGTAAATGCAAGAGCCAAAGCCTGAAGGATGGATCTCTGTGTGTTTTAATGTTGGCTCCGTGGCTCTTGACAGGAGGATATTCCTGCAGAATCCAGGTGTTTGAGGTGCAGCACAGCTTCAGCCTTGGAAAAACAGAGTTGAGGATAAAGTGTTGAAATGTATTCGTGGGAATCTTTGAAAAGTGAATTCTCTCTTTACTTGCTGCCAAGAGAACTCAGTCCTTAGGTTACCTGCACACAGCTCAGGTTTTAGCATGAAACCCTTGTCAGTATTTCCAGTTTACCAAATGTGCAGTTCTTCAGGGGGAGGATATTAAAACCAGCTTTTCTGACTTCATTCCCTTCATGTGGTGGGCCTGTGAGATTACTGGGGTGGCATTAACCTGGTTCTCAAAAATAAACTTATTCTGGTACTCCTAAACTCTTACTCCATTTAAAACAATAATTGGCAGAGAAAATCTCCCATGTCAGAGGTGTGCTTCCCTCAGAGTCCGTTCTGGTGCTGGAGAAAGGGACAGTGAGGGACTGTAGGAAGGGAAATTGTCCAGGAATCAGCTCCCAGTGTTCACTGGGAGAGAAGACACCCAGCTCAGCCCAGGGTTCTTTGTCCTCAGCTCTGATTTTTAGGCTGTGCTGCTTTTCTGAAAGCCAGGAAAGTCATTTCTCTTAAGCTTTTGCCTAAAGCAACTGGAGAGAAAACCACCAAAGACAGTAACTGCTTAAAAGCAATGAAAAGCTCTGAATTCTTTTGCTACAAATTGATCCATTGAAAGAACACAACAAACAAACACAGCTTGACCTCTCTTTACATAAGATGTGAAGATTCTGGGTGCATCTGACGTGATTTCTGTTGGCTTCACCCACTTGTTGCCCACCTTAGCCCCACTCTTGCCCTTTCTTTGTGTGTATTTTGTGCAGGCTGTGTAACCGTGGCTCCTTTCTTTCCTGTAGTCACAGGGGGGATCACAGAGGAGCAGTTCCAGACACACCAACAGCAGTTAGTGCAGATGCAGAGGCAGCAGCTGGCCCAGCTGCAGCAGAAGCAGCAATCTCAGCATTCCTCCCAACAGACCCATCCAAAAGCACAGGTACTGCTCCCACCCTGCCATGTCCTCACCCTTCCTTTTGTTTACAGTGCTGCTCATCTCTTACTGACCAAATGGGACACCCCAGCAAGTGTGGGATGTTTTAGAGGGAATTTAAAAGTCTATGCTCAGGGGTTTTTTAATAAGTTGGCTGCATTTTACAAGTTGAGTAAGAGACTTCGTAGCTGAATGTGTTACCTGCATCCACAGAGTTATCAGTGTGAAAATATCAGTGTGTGCTCTCCACTCTTCTTATTTTCACTGGTTTTTTCTTCCTGTCTGAGTGCTCTGAAGAGACTTTATTAAAATTACCTTCTGAGGTAATGTGTTCTATTTTGAACAGATGTTCAGTGAGCACTAAAAATGGGTACCTCTGAGAGGAAAAAGAGACTTTTGCATATTTGCATATTCAGGCTTCTGAAAGAATCCCATTTTTCCTCTGGAATCCCTTGCAAGGGAAGAATATTTTTCCACTGCACTTAGTTTTCTGTCAGCTTCTTCCCAATAAAACATTAAAATTGCTGTTGTTTATTACTAGGAAAATGTATATTACTTGGAGCATTTTATATCTAATTGCTTGTGCTGATTGTCCCTTCCCCTCAATGTTTTTTACTTCAATTAATCAGGGATTCTGTGTTGGCAGATACTGATGACATTTTTTGTAACTGTAAAGACACGATGCCAAAATATTTAAACAAAACAAATGAATTTTGGATCTTTAAAACACTTCGAGCTTCTGTGCAAAGTCATTTTCTTAGTTAAAACACATTGAAATTGCAGAATTTAATGTTCTTT
The DNA here is from genome assembly GCA_013398115.1 of Falcunculus frontatus. Lineage (NCBI taxonomy): Eukaryota > Metazoa > Chordata > Aves > Passeriformes > Falcunculus > Falcunculus frontatus. Next base: position 75,281 of record VZRV01004589.1, on the reverse strand, counting down.
CCAGTAAGAATGGTGAGTCTTTCCGGTAGAAACTGGACTAACAGTGGGATTCCAGAATGTGCTGAGCAGTTATTCTGTGGTACAAGTCACTCCCTGGGAATGGATGTACCACAAATACTGAACATCCCTGAGATCTGCAGCTGCAGAGCAGGGAAGGAGGTTTAAGACATGGTTGTTTTCTTAGAGGAAACTGCTCCAAACATAGGGAATCCTGTGTGGTTTGGGTTGGAAGGGACCTTAAATCCCATCCCAATCCACCCCTGCCATGGCAGGGACACCTCCCACTGTCCCAGGTTGCTCCAAGCCCCATCCAACCTGGCCTTGGGCACTTCCAGGGATCCAGGGGCAGCCACAGCTTCTCTGGGAATTCCATCCCAGCCCCTCCCCACCCTCCCAGCCAGGAATTCCTTCCCAATATCCCATCCATCCCTGCCCTCTGGCAGTGGGAAGCCATTCCCTGTGTCCTGTCCCTCCATCCCTTGTCCCCAGTCCCTCTCCAGCTCTCCTGGAGCCCCTTTAGGCCCTGCAAGAGGCTCTGAGCTCTCCCCAGAACCTTTCCCTCTCCAAGCCCAGCAGCACACACAAAAGTGATTTGTTGTGCTGAGAACGAGGCCTGGCTGCATTGAGCAGCACTTGTTTAACACTCACTTGGACACAGATTTCCAACTTTTCATCAGCCTGGTGACACACAAATATTCAATGTTGTGGTGCATTAGGTCACATGTAGAATCTCTGTTTATTTGTGCTTTACTTGGGCACTGTAGCAATCCTGAGGTATATTTCATTTTGTACTTGGATAATTATGAGAACTATTTTTTTTTCTTCCTACAGGGCTCCAGCACCTCTGACTGCATGTCCAAAACCCTGGATTCAGCCAGTGCCCACTTTGCTGCCTCTGCAGTGGTCAGTGCCCCTGCCCCCGGGCGCAGCGAGGGAACGAAGGAGCAGAACACCAGCCACAACAATATCAATGGTGTTGTCCAGCCTTCAGGTGAGGAGCCCTTAAAAATCCTGGTCTGGAATGAGTTGAGAATATCAGCTGGTCTTAATTATCAACTGGTCTTATTGCTTATTTCTAAAATACTAATAAGCAACAACAACAAAAAGAAATATATTAGTTACGATCGTTTTAAATATTGTTCTCTAAAGTACTTTGGAGCAATGGCTTGAATCATGGAATATCCTGAGTTGGAAGGGACCCACAAGGATTTTCAAAGTCCAACTCCTTGCCCTGTACAGAACAGCCCCAAGAATCCACCCTGTGCCTGAGAGCCCTGTCCAGTAATGGATATAAAACTACCAAGTGCTCTTTACCTTGGAAGAGCATTGTTTTCTTTTCCTTTGGTAGTCTTTATCCTCTAATAATCTGTTCTGATCAAAAGTCTAAATGACAGCGTTTTAAACCAGTGTGAGTGTGTAATGAAAGAATAAATCAACTGCTTAAAACATTAAATGCTTTGAGAAGGAAATGGAAGAGTTGAATCATTATTTGGTTGTTACCTCACCTGTATGTTCAGCCAAAAACGTACTAACCAACCTTTACTGGCAATTCTTTTGACATCACTGGAAGCCTCAGGTTTCAGTGCATTTAGGATTTGTCCCAAAAAGAGCAGCCATTGGCATTCAGTGCCCCCTCCCAGCCCTCCTCCTGTGGTGCTGGTTGTGCTGGTGCTGTCTCCACGATGCCAAGAGGCAAATGGGATTTGGGCTGCCAAGACAAAGAAAAGGCTTTTAAAGTAATTTGTTGTTTTAGCAGCTAATGATGTGATTAGTTTTATAGACCTTCTGCCAGGCTGGGTTAATGATAATATGAAATGAATAGAGGGAGAAAAACCACGACTGAATAAAATCAATAAACTGGAGCAGTTCCAGGATAGAGAGAGAGAGATCTGTGTGTAATTGTCTGAGTTCATATCCAAGAGGGCAGTGCTTTGAGGGTGGAAGATCAGGCACATGGGAGTGTGCCATGCTGCCACTTCAGAATTTTTCCATCTTCTGAATCTGTAAAATACGGACATTAATGTCATACACACTCAAAGCATTACCCTTGAGCTTCACCTTTGGCTTTTCACCTAAGAAACGTCACATTTTTAACACCCACCGTTTATTCCGTATAACAGGAACCTCCAGAACTTTGTACTCCACCAACATGGCTTTATCATCCAGCCCAGGGATCTCAACTGTACAGCTCGTAAGGACAGTTGGCCACAGCACCACAAACCACTTAATCCCAGCCTTGTGCACGAGCAGCCCTCAGCCTCTCCCCATGAACAATTCCTGCCTGCCGAGCGCGGTGCACCTCAACAACGTCAGTGTTGTGTCTCCAGTCAATGTTCATATCAATACACGGACTTCAGCGCCCTCGCCAACAGCCTTAAAACTTGCCACAGTTGCTGCCAGCATGGACAGAGTGCCAAAGGTAACTCCCAGCAGTGCCATCAGCAGTATAGCAAGGTGAGTGACACTGGGCTGCAGCAGCTCCCGCTTGTGCTTGGAATCACTGAATCGTTGGGGTTGGAATCGCTAAAATCAGAGTCCAGCCTGTGACCCACCCTCACCTCGTCAGAGCAGAGCACTGAGTGCCACCTCAGCAGTCACTCCTCCACCTCCCTGGGCAGTTCCAGTGCTTGACAACCCCTTCCATGGAGAAATTCCTTCTGTGTCCCACCCAGACCTCCCGTGGTGCAGCTTCAGGCTGTGTCCTCTCCATAGTCATGTCCAACTCTGCACTGGGGGGAATCTGTTCTACCTCTAAGAGGCTTCTCAGCACCTTCAGCATGGCCATGGCAAACCACAAGAGCTGATTTTGCAAATTAACCCCTCAAATAATGTGCTCTGCCTTTAGGCACCAGTGGTTTTGGTCAACTTCTACTCTGTTTGAATTTTAACCATTTAATTTGTCCTTTCTCATGCAGCATTTTTAGGTAGATTCTGTCAAACTCTCCTCATGTTCCCTCTAAATCATTGTGTACCAATATTGTAAGGTACAGGCTGGCACATATAATTTTATATTTACATGTGGAAATATGTGTTACATATTTATGTAAAACACAAACCAGAAAAGTGACAACCTGCATCTTGCATATAAAATTGTAACTCGTAATTGTTTAGGTTGGAAAAGATCTTTAAGATCATCAAGTCCCACCTTTAAGATATTTATTCATTGAACAGCACTGTTACTTCAGGATACTTGGATGATGTTTCATAGGAGCTTTGCAGTTGGCAGATTTTTCTGAAAATGGCAATATTTGGGCTTTGTTTGAAGTCTCTGCTAGATTATATGATAATCAAAAAACAAAGTCCTGTTTGTGAATTGGAAGAGTAAAAAATGGGTTTTAGTAAATGAGTAAAAAATGAGCGCTGAAGCAGAATGGGGGGGAATTACAACAACCCAGGGTCATTAACAGAATAACTGATACTGAGTTATCATATCTTGACTTTGTTCCTTCAGGAGAGCTTTTAGTAATTTTATCCATAACTTAGGCCAGAAATGGACAGTTAAATGCAGTAAATTTGCACCGTGGATTAACAACAATTGCTGAATGCCCTTATTAACTTTCAAATCATATTTGCAATGTGCTTGTATTAAGATTTCTCCCTGGTCCAGGTAACAGCTGTGTGAAAACATGAAAGAAATGACTAAAGCTATGTGAGGAAAATGTCCTGTGGTGGCTGTAACTGTTTGATCTCCTTCCCTTGCAGAGAGAACCATGAACCAGAGCGCCTGGGCTTGAACGGCATCGCAGAGACCACAGTGGCCATGGAAGTGACATAACCTCCAAGCAGCATCCCCAGCTGTGCTCATGGTGTGCTCCTTTCTGCTCCAGCTGAATGCAAACACAGCACTCTGTGGATCACAGAGAACTCAGATAGACCTGAATGGACTCCAATGATATCGTGTATTAAGTCGATATATAAATGTAAATTTTGTAAAATCGGGAAAATCACTACCTTGTAAAATAGTTTATTTGTATCATCAATATTATTTCTGTTACTTGAATAGTAGATATTCATCATCATGCTTTTGCACTTGAATTTGCAACTGAATGGATTAAAAAATAATTCTTTAATGGGATCATGAGCATGACATGGGATCCTGCATCACTTGTTTAAACTATTTATTTTGCCATGTTTACATTTTGTATCTTGTACAAATAAATGCAACTTTGTGTCTAAAAAAAAAAGTTAAAGATTCATAGCTAGGAAACAAAATTCTTGTAATTTTTTTCTAAAGGAAATGTAAAGTTTTCACTTGGTTCATTTTGTTTCACAATTTGACTAGATGGACTTTTTGGTAAATACTTTAGTGGCATTTCACTGTCAAATATGAAGTTCAAGGCAAAATAGTATTTTCTATTACTGTGCAGGGGAAAGGGATGGATCGATACATGCAAATTTAATGTAGTAACTCACTTTTCCATATATTTTGAATGTATATTTCTATTTATAATACCAGTTTATAAAAAATAATTACACAGGAGAGGAGAAAAAAAAAAAACTGACTAGGAAAATTATGCATCTGGCACATCTCCAGTTGTGCAGATCAGAAAAAATTTTCACCTTGATGCCATTTTATCCGAAGACTGCGTATTTTAACCGGCTTTCAAACTGTACCACACCACATAAAGGATATTTTACCAGGTATGTATTGCATTCTATATCATTGCAATAATTCATTATTGGATGTCTAGCTATCGAGCCATCCCAGGTGGTGGGGGGGGAGGGGAGGGTTGTGGCAAGATTGTCTTTTCAATTTTGGAGAGTTTTCCTGTGGCTACAAGGCAAGTAACGGGTTGGAAAAAGTCTGACTGTAAGCGTTGGACACCTTCGTAGTGTAGTGTTTTAGTGACTTTTTTTATACGGTTCTTGTACATTAGATACGTGTAGTGGTGTTTCCGAATGTTTGTTTATGCACTAGTTCAGACAACTTTCCCTGTTACTTGTTCTTGATAAGTGAAAACTGCAGGGAAATAAAAATACATATCAAAACCTGGCCATGGTGCATATGTGGTTATTATTTCACAGTGTGCAAGCAGGGGCAGCAGCAGTTCTGGGAGCTGTTCAGGGCCTCTCATGGCTTTGATCCCAGCATATGCACTTATTTCCTGAAGGATGCAGATTATGGGATGATTCTGTGGTAGGGGAGGGACGGGCTGGGACCTGAGAGCTGGGAAAATGGGGAATGAGAGTTTCTTGCCCTGCCAAGGAAATGGGGTGAATCATTTGTGCTGTTTCCTTCTCCACATTGGGATGTTGCTGTGTTACAAATCCCACAATCACTGAGGTGGGAAGGAACCTGGAGGTGTTGTTTAGTCCAGTCCCACCCTCCCTGGAAAGTCAAGATAGGCTTTGCCTGTGTCCTGCAGTTCCTCCTTAGCTTTTTGTATAAAGAACTATTTTTAATCCAAGCTATGTTTAAACCTGCTTTGTCTTACGTTGTGTGAGTTAACTGGCAGCTAAAAACACTTGCAGAGCTTTAAATCCTGGGAACTCGTCACAAACTCAGATGTCTAAAATTACCTGGTTTTTGCTTAACTGAAGCTCTGTTTTTTATATTCCATCTGCTGTCTGCAGGGAGAGGTGAGGGTAGATTATTCCTGTTGGGGATAGAGGAGCCCATGGTGCTGCCTTGGTCAGGTGAGGGGTGGTGGCAGCTTTGGGGGGCACCTGTGGCTGCACTGTGCCTTCAGTGGGATTGCTGCTCCCTGAAAATACCTTTTTATCTGATCTTTCCAGGCTTTCTGTAGAGCTGGGCTCATTTCAGGGAATGATGGATAGACTGAAGTATAAATGAATTTGGTTTTTTTGAAAGAATTATTGAAAATCTGAGTGTGTAAAAGAAAAAAAAAATTATTCTTCTTGATATCTAGCAATAACCTTGCTTCACTCCCATCCCCAAAACCCTTTGGAGGCTTAATGAAAATGGGAAGTAATTTCCTCTGCAGATTGAAAGCTGTACTCTTAGCATGGACTCTTCTCACTACAAAGATCATTTTCAGTGGATCATTTTCAGGGAAAATTGGCCAGAAGATGTCTCTAAGATTGCTGTGTATCTCTGATTTCGTGTAGTCTAATCCTCATCTAATTACTTAAAAAACCTTCAGCTGGAGCTTCGAACTTTTAATGGATTCTGGGAAAATGTGAGGTGCAGAGAAGGATTCCATAAACTCCCAGGGCTCTGATGGTAAGTGCCAGCTGTGGAATGGGTTTCATTTAAAGGATTAGTGCTGATGAAACCTCCTGTGAAGCTGAACTGGAATAGTCATTGCAGAATTACTGTGTGCCTCAAGTGCTGGAAAAGAGGAGTGGTGGATGATGCTGCAGGCCATAGAAATCTTCATTAAAAAGAAGAAAAAAAGAGATCAAAGGGAGGGACTATTGCTATAAAATCCTTTGTCCTGATCCCAGCTGGGAATGCCACTGACTGAGGTGGGTTTGTGTTGTTTAAACACATGGAGGATATGACATTGTTCAACTTTAATTCACTTATTTGTGCATCTCTGCAGTAGGGTTGGAGCAGGGATTTCTGTTCTCTTGTGTATTGGGAATGTCATTCAGGTGAGATTGTGGAATCCTGGTTTATCTCCAGCAATGTCTACTGGACTTCAGGTCATGTGCAGGGTTTTAAATTCCAGGTACTAAAAAATGATGGTTCTTTCTCTACTGAGATTTACCTGTTTATTTATGGGCTGACTGGAGTTTGGGTTTGTGTTTAATTGTCCCCCCAACAGGCCTGGATTTGGCTACAGAGAAACAGTTTCACAGCTCACTTCCATGTTTCTGCTGCTTTGAGGGTTTGCAACATTCAGACTTTAATTGCAAAGGCTGGGGATAACCTCGGGGAATTAAAGCGAGCAAAGTGCTGCTTGGGAAAGAAGGAAAATGAGGGAATTTTTCCTGAGTAAGTTGGGTGAGCTGTGAAGATCCAAGTGTTTCCATCTGAACAAAGGCACATGGAGGATAATTACTGCTGCTCCAAGCAGCTCATTATGTGGGGAACATGAGATGTGCTCCTTGCAGCACCCCAGCAGCAGTGCCTGGAGTCAGGGGGTGTGGAGAGCCCAACACTGCTCGGGTTGTGCCCTCCTGCTCCAGTGCCAGGACACAAAATGCCATTCCCTTGTGTGAGAACCGATCTGAACCTTTGCTCCTCAAGTCCCTTTCACGAGGAAAAGGGAGTTTCAGGATACATTCCCTGTTTTCTCGGTGACTTGCTTATTTCCTAGTCACCTACTCTCTCTCTAAATGCAATCTCTGTGTCCTTTGGATGGTTTTTAGTGGTATAATATCAAAAAGTTAATGAAGATCACACATGTAAGTTAAATTCTGCTATGAATTTAACTCATTTCATCAGTCTGGATTGTCACCCAGTAACTCCAGTTTAAGTAAAAATAAATTAATGGAGCTGGAATAGGACTAAAATCTGAAAACTAACACGGAGTAACACTGAAGTAGCCCAAATCACTTTTGGAATCCCTGAATCCCAGAATGGTTTGTATTAGAAGAGACCTTAAAACTTAAAAGTCAGGGACACCTTCCGCTATCCCAGGGTGCTCCAAGCCCCATCCAGCCTGGCCTTGGACACTTCCAGGGATCCAGGGGCAGCCACAGCTTCTCTGGGCACCCTGTGCCAGGGCCTCCCCACCCTCAAATGGAAAGAAATGTTCTGAGGTTAAGATTGTTTCTGTGACTAAGAATAATAAAATCCGTTTAGTCCAGCCTAACTTCAATCCGTGGGACCCCGGTCTAACTCCAACACAAGTGGAATTACCCAGAGAGGATAATGGAGAAGGATCAGAGCAAGGAGCAAAGGAAGGAGGGAGGCAATAACTGAGGCAGATAACAGAATTTGTAACAGTTAAATCAGCCTGAATCTTTTTGTCTGGTGGGAAAACACAACCTCTGCCTGCCCACGCTCCATCCCTGCGCTATCATACCCTGGCAAGCTGTTATCAATTTGGGAACGTCAGTAAAAATCACCGTGCAGCGCCTGACGAGCGTGAGGATCCCCTGGGGAGGGCAGGAGCAGCTGATGGAGCAGAAGGGCACCGAGTGCCCGCAGCCCAGCTCAGCTGCGCTCCCCACCCCCGGCAGCGGCTCAGCCCCAGCCGCGACACAGCAAACGCTGCCCTGTGCCCGTCCCCACGGGCTGCTGCTCTGGGGCAGCTGGACGGGAACTGCTGGGACCGCAGGGCTCTGAGTGCCCCTTCCCCAGATAGCAGCGCTGGCAGTGCCACCAGGGCTCTGAGTGCCTCAGTGCCCCTTCTCCAGATAGCGATGCTGGCAGTGCCACCCGGGCTCTGAGAGCTCCACTGCCCCTTCCTGAGATAGTGATGCTGGGCAGTGCCACCAGGGCTCTGAGTGCCCCTTCCCGAGTTAGCGATGGCAGTGCCACCAGGAATCTGGGTGCTCCCCTGCCCCTTCCCGAGATGGCGATGCTGGCAGTGCCACCAGGGCTCTGAGTGCTCCAGTGCCCCTTCCTGAGATAGCAGCGCTGGCAGTGCCACCAGGGCTCTGAGTGCTCCTTCCCGAGATAGTGATACCTGTGCCACCAGGGCTCTGAGTGCTCCAGTGCCCCTTCCTGAGAAAGCGGTGCCTGTGCCACCAGGAATCTGAGTGCTCCAGTGCCCCTTCCTGAGATAGCAGCGCTGGCAGTGCCACCAGGGCTCTGAGTGCTCCTTCCCGAATTTCAGCGGTGCTGGCAGTGCCACCAGTGTTCTGAGTGCCCCTTTCCGAGACAGCGATGCTGCCTGTGCCACCCGGGCTCTGAGAGCTCCAGTGCCCGTTCCTGAGATAGTGATGCTGGGCAGTGCCACCAGGGCTCTGAGTGCCCCTTCCCGAGTTAGCGATGGCAGTGCCACCGGGAATCTGGGTGCTCCCCTGCCCCTTCCCGAGATGGCGATGCTGGCAGTGCCACCAGGGCTCTGAGTGCTTCAGTCCCCCTTCCCGAATTTCAGCGGTGCTGGCAGTGCCACCAGGAATCTGAGTGCTCCCCTGCCCCTTCCCGAGATAGTGATACCTGTGCCCCCAGGGTTCTGAGTGCCCCTTCCCGAGTTAGGGATGCTGGCAGTGCCACCAGGGCTCTGAGTGCCCCTTCCCGAATTTCAGCGGTGCTGGCAGTGCCACCAGGGCTCTAGATGCCCCTTCCCGAATTACTGGCACTGCGCTGAGCCCTGCCCTGGGACCAAGGGATGCCGAAAATAGCAGCATCCCCCCTCCTCCTGCTGCTGATCCGCCTCGACTCCGCGTGGGGGGTTTAAATCACCGCTGTAAGTGACACCAGAAGATGGCATCAGCTGCCTGCGATGCTCCTTAACTCTTTCTGCATCTCCATGGAGCTTTTGAGCTGCGGGATTGGGTATTTTTTTAGTCCATTCGGTATTTTTATGGTTGCTTTATAACTTCCTATAACGTGAAGACAACAATTTTTCTCCGAGTTACAGCCCTTTTATTTAGGTGATTTATTAACCCAAGTGAAAAGCTGGTAAAACTTGGTAAAAATATTTTATGTATTCAATAATGAACTGAAATGTTTTGCTGCTTTATCCAACGGTGAAATCGATTTATTTATTTTGGGCAAATCCATTTTTTATAGGTGGGTTAACACGAAATCTATGACTGTGCATGACGTGAATAATTTATGTGGAGATTGAGATTTATGTGTGTACTTAACACACTTATTTTTTTTAAGTAAGCATATATTGAAGTGTCTTGCAAATCAGAAACAATTCCTGTCAGCACACCCCAACCTCTTCCTCATGGAGCATCTCTGGAGTGCCAGAGCTCCATTTCCACATCCAAACTTCTGTGGAGGTGTGAGAAAGGAGCCCCTCTGGTCCTGATCCCAAAGAAATCCTCACCCGTGTGGTCCACGGAGATGTTGGGTCTGGATAATCATCCTGGGAGTGTCACTTGTGCAGCTCCTGTACATTTTGCTGTGGAATTCTCCCCCTGCCTGGCCAAATGTTCCCATAGCCCAGTCCCTCCTGAGCTGTGGATGTGTCTCCGTGCCTTTGGTGATCCCTGGGGATGCAGATTCGATCATTTCTGCCCCTCACTTCCTCCTGGCTGCCTTCTCAGCACTTTCCAGCTCGTTTTTGCCTCTTCTCCAGCCTGCCTTTATTTATTTTTATTCCCTCTAAACACTTCAGTGCTCTGCCTTTGCAAACATTCCCCGGTGCACTCTCGGTGCCTCCTGGTGTCTGTGGGACATTAACTACGGGTGACATTTAAAATTACTCATTGTCATGGGGATCCCACCCCTTCTGATCCCTCCTGGGAGAAATCCTTTAGCACCCCTTTCCCCTGAGCCACGTCTGAGCGCTGATGACACCAACATATCAAATTTCCTGCCTCTGGCCGCTGCTGAGGCACCGGGATCAATGGGATGTGCATTAAAGCCGCTCTCCCTGCTGACATCTCGAGCCTCTGGCCAGAGCCGGTGTCTGCTCCCTGCACGGAATTGTTCAACACAGCACAAATTCAACCTTGCTGCTTTCTCCTGCAGCTCCCTGCCAGCTCCAAAACCCATTCCCGGAGCCCAGAAGCAGAGGAAGGTATCCGCGGGCTCTGTGCACGGGAAATGGGTTGTTCACTGCTGAAATGTGCCCTCATTTCTGTGGGATCGCCTCTGTCACAATCCGTGTCCTGCTGTTGTTTGGGTCCTCTGTCCCTTGTCCCCTCCTTGGGTTTCCTGCAGCCTCCACACCTTGGCTGTGCTGGTGGCTCCCTGCAGAGAAAAGGGATCTTGTCATTCCTTTATGATCCCAGTCCTTGAGGAGGGGATTTGTTATTCCTTTTGGAGAGCTCTGGTGTCTTGGGATGTTTGGTGAAGTGAGGTTGGCTCAGCTGGAGAATTTCTTCAGGAAAAATCAGAACTTGCTGTCAAACCATATCCAATCTGCCAGGGTGAGCTGAAATGGGGAGCTGGAGAACTTGCTGGGAAAGTGAGAAAAGGAGGTAACTTCCAGGCTCTCGTGGTTTTACTTTCGTGGTGCTGATAGGAAGCAAATTTTTTGTAGGTTCAGGTGTAAATAAACTCAGAAAGGCATAACTCTGAGTGGATTTCTTGTAAACGTATGGCAGAAAAATGACATTTTTTACTGAGAAGTGAAAGAAATGAATTAGGGTGACAGCAGTGGAGTATTTAAGCTCTGCTTTTCCATATCTTCATGTTTTTATAAAGCAGGTTTTTATAAAACTGTCCCTCCCAGCTGCAGGCACCCAGCCCAGCCTGGGAGCAGCTCACGGACCCAAGGAGGTGCTGATCACCCCAAATCTGCCTGAAAATGAATGTTCCTACCAGGCTGCTTCACCTAATCTGGCAAGAAGCAGTAAAAATAGCAGCTGGGTGACAATACAGAATTGTCTGTGCTCCAGACAATGTCACATTGTTTGTGACAAAGCTGCTGGGAAAAGATGGCTCTCTGCATTCTTCCTGATGGCAGATTGTACCTGCTCTCATAGAAAAATCGAGTTTTGCTTATCTCACTCCAAAATGAGCTCTTGACAATGGAGGAAAATAAGGATTAATTCATCCAAAGGCTTGTCTTTTATGACTAAGCCCTTACTTGTCATGACTAACAAATTTGCTATTCAGGGTAAAAGCTTGAAACATGAGAGAAATAAAAGGGATAATTGGTAATCCACGGGAATAAATCCCATTATGTAATAATGTCTTATCACATGCTGCACATTGCTAACTCTCCCCCATGGAATTGCTTTTAAGAAGGGTGTGAGAGGCTTTGTGGCCATCCTGCTCCTCACATCCACCTCAGGTAAGGACTGGAAGAAAGGGAGATTTCCACCAAAATGCTGGAGCATTGTCCACCCTCATCTTAGCTGAATAAAACTCTGGTGAAAACCAGGATCAGGAGTTGCTGGAGCCTGGGCCATGTCTGCAACTTCCCAGAAAACATCAACGGTGTTTGGACTCTTCTTTAAGCAGGAGATTCTTGTAGGGAGAAAATGATGGAGGAGGAGGAGGAGGAGGAGACTTCCTGTGGTATTTTAGACTCTTTCAAACCATGTGAATGCAGGGAAAGAAATGAGCCAGGAGGGAGAGCTCAGGGTGCTTTCAGTAGGTAAGGAAGGAGCATTTTTAGGGCAGGAGGATGAGGACAGCACCCCTGATGAGAAGGAGCAGGCTCCAGACACTGCTTTTCCCAGATGCTGATTCACCGGCTGCATGGTGACAAAACTTCTTGTAAATTGAGCAAGGTCAAAGCGTTGCCCAGAGGCACCATTGCTTCTGCTTTTCCTCCCAGGAATGAGACGTGGAGCGATATTCCAGGAAGAAATATCATTTAACCTGGTTATAGATCCGGCTTGTGCCAGAGGCAGAGGGGGAAGGATGCTGAGGGGAGATGCCAAGGGCAGCTTTGAGAAGGGCTTTGTTGGAGCAAATCCAGAGGATCCCCACGAAGCTGAAATGGGAACCAGAGCACGTTCCCTATGGAGACAGGCTGGGAATGCTGGAGGAGAAGGTGGTGTGGAGAGCCCAGAGCAGGTTTCTAGTGTCTGGAAGAAGCTGAACAGAGATTTTTCATGGGGAAGCGGAGTGATAGGACACGGGGAAATTCAGTTTGGACAGATGGAAGAAACCCTTCCCTGTGAGGGTGGGGAGGCCCTGGCACAGGGTGCCCAGAGAAGCTGTGGCTGCCCCTGGATCCCTGAGGACGTTCCAGGCCAGGCTGGACGTGGCTTGGAGCATCCCGAGATAGCGGAACGTGTCGGACCGGCAGCACTGGCTGATGTTTAGGGTCGCTTCCCCCCCACCCGTCCGTGATGCTGCGGGGGGAGGCTCCCGCGGTACCCGCGCAGCCGCGCCCGAGCGGGGCCGGTCCGGGGCGTGTCCGCGGGCTCTGAGCGGCTGCGAGGGCTCCCGGCCCCGCCCGCCCGGCGGCCCCAGCCCCGCTGCTGCCGCACCT
>VZRV01004589.1:49682-61838 GCA_013398115.1 Falcunculus frontatus | reverse complement strand
CCGGCCGCAGCAGCCGCACGCCCGGCCCCTGCGCGCCCCCCGCGCTCCGCCGCTCCTGAGGTTTGGTGGGAACAAAGGGTCGGGATGTGGCACATCCCAGGGCTTAGCACAGCGCAGCATCTTCCTTTTCCCTGTCCCTGTCCCTCTCCCAGCGCGGGTCCCTCGGAGGGGCAGCGCCCGGAGCCCCCGGTGCCGCTTTGGGTGCGGGTCCAGGGGCGCTGCTGGGGCCCGAATGAGGATTTTTTGGTTTAGGGTCCAATCAGCCCCGGTCTGCGGTGCTCTATTTCACATTTGGTCACCTGCGGTTAAATCAATAACAAGCTCCATATGATGATAAAGAGACCCTAAAACTAATTGTCAGCACAACTCCTCGGACAATCTGTTAAAATTCTTACCAAAACCTCGAGGTTATCAAAAACTTCCCTCCTGAAAGTTGCAGAACAGAGTCAAGGAAAAAAATGGGTGAATGGCGAATATAAACAGCTTGTTGGTGTTATTTTTTTAATGTTAAATGCCCTCTGTCCTGCCAAATTAATTGTCTTTCTGTGAAGGTTAAAGCTGTAGCACCCCCAGCAGCCTGTTAACAATAGAATAATCAAATTGCTTATCAATCCTGGTCAGCAGCAGAGGGCTGGATTTGGCCAACAAATATTGGGAGGGAAAATGTGTGTGTACCATTGGATGTTTGAGAAACCAATGTCAGCAAGTTCCCCTCCCCCCCTAAATAAATAAACCCTCAGACCTATTAAAAGCAGATTAAAATACATCTCCTGTAAATCCTTTCACGGTGCTGTGTTTTGAAGAGAAGAAGAGTTTAAAATTCTCTTTGCTCACTCATGATGTGTCTTTGTCCATAAAGTATCTGTTGTCTGGGAAAACAGCAACCGTGATGCTTTGGAAAAGGTTTTTGTATCTTGCAGGCAGGAGATCATTCCTTTGGTGAGGGTAAAAAAAGGAAAATACAACAGCAACTGTTAATTTCCTATCATGGAAGTTTAAAAAAAATAGAGATAAGCAGGGAAAGTGCATGTATTTATTTATATAGATTTTTATTTTACGTGGATATTCAGGTTGGCAGCTCATTTTGGAGGGTTATTTGCTATATTGAAAATCTAGTCAGAAGCTTAGAGTTAGTCTTTCCCTTCCTAAGGCAAAAATTGTAATTATTTAGGATTTTAATCATCTCAGCTAATGCAATATGTCCTCAAATCCAGCTTCTGTTTCCCAAGGAGGAGCCATCAGCTGGAGTTCTGTGGGAATAGCTGGAGTTTGGTTGAGTGGAAGTGAAGACAAAAATCTTCCCTTATTCTTTGTCCTCTTTATTTGCAGCCCTGAGCTCGCTGGGCTCTGGTGTAACTCGATCCCCAGTGGATCCCACTGCAGCAGGAGTGGGAAGTGCTGCTGGATTTTATTATTTTTATTATTTTAATTTTTATTATTTTTATTATTTTATTGGTTTAGAGTGGCTGCTTTGCTCCAACAAATAATTCCTGGCAGGGAAAATGAATCCTGATCTGTGGGAAGCCACCACCAGAGCAGATTTCCTTCTAGGAAAAGCAGGATTTCAGGCTTCAAAAGCTCTTAGGGGCAAAACCAAACCGGGACCAACCACTTTTTTTTTGTGTTTTACTATAGCATTTGAAAACACTGCAATGCAGCTTTCATTTTTGATCCATGCATTGGGAAGAAAAGGGGTTCTGTTAAAATTTAAGAAACCGAACACAACTATCAGCTTCCCCCCAGAGGAATTATGTCACCACGGAAGAAAAAGATAAAATATAACCGATTTAAGGGAAACATCTATTTTTTTTTTCTTTCTGAGTAGTAAGTCCGACTAAATTTATTTCTTCCTAGTAAACACGAGGGAAAAGCTTTCTTCCTGAATTTCCCACTGTCATCTCCTGTTACACTTCCCTGGGGCCTTGGGCAAAAAAATTACAGATCATGACTTGGTGTTTCTGGGAAGGAGCAGCGACGAGGGGAACTTTAACCACTTAGGCTTGAGTTTCCCCAGGCTGGGACTGGGGTTGTGTGGGTCAGAGCTGCTCCTCGGGGGAGCCCCGGGGCAGTGTCCTGACTCTGTTCCGATGGGATAAATCCCTGGGAGCTGGGATTTGGTTTGTTTGGGGTTTATTTGGTGTTTCCCGTCCATCTCCGGGCGCGTTGCGTGTGAAGCGTGCAGGGTGAAAACGCTTTATCTCTGATTTTCCTCTGCTTAAATCAGACAAAACCCTCCGTGTTTGCGTTCTGCCGTAAAGTTGAAAATATAAACACCCTTTTAGGTGAATCTCCCCTCTAAACAGGGCAGGAAAAGGCGATGGGGGATAAATCCAGGGCTTTCTCTGCGGTTGGCTGCCCTGGAGTCTCAGCAGGCTGCAGCTTCATTTTCTCTCGCTGCTCTTCTGCAGCCTCAAGGTGACTCTCTGATGGATTGTGTTGGCTGACATACCTAAAAATGCATTTTTCTAGCTGGCTTCCTGCTCGTGGGAGAGCGTGGGGCTCTTTGCTGGGGTGCCAAAGGGAGGCAGCTCCTGCCGTGTGCTTGTGTCCTGCTCCTCCGGCTGCTTTTATTCCTGAGCACCTGGGGAGGGAGGATGCAGAGAGCCTCAGCACCTGCTGGGATGCTCCCTGGTTTAGGTTTAGGGCAGAGAATCCTTCCAGCCAGCCCTGGTGTTAAATATTTAGGTATTTAGTTGTGGAGGGGGTGGTGTTTTCACCCCTTTTTTTTGTGTCCGGAGCAGCCACATCCTTTGAGAGCGGGGCTGATCCCAGGGTGGTTGTTCAGGAAAACATCTCCTGTTAGGAAACTGAACATCCAAAAGGCAGCTCGGGGGAACCTCATGTTGTTCCCAGGAAGGGATAAAAGGCTCTTCATTGTGGCTGTCAGCTGCTTTTGGCGCTGCGGCGGGAGGGATTTGTAAAGCCCGGCTTAGCAGGAGCTGCTGAGCTCTGCAGTCCCCGTGTCAGGCTCAGGCAGAGCCTCCCCCTTCCCTTCTCTGCCCATCCCGGGGGGCTCCAGCCCCTGGGAAATCCAGGAGACCTCCGGGATCAGTGGGAGGATGTTGCCCTGGGTTCTGCAGTGTTTCGATGTTTTTATTTCTGTGATAGAATTTCTCATGCATTTTCTATAAACATAATCCTTGTTTTCCTAATCGGCCTATATTGTTTTGAATTTCTGTATTGTTTTGAATTCCTTTCTCCTAAGGCGGAGAAAGGGGATAGACTGTGTCAGTGTCCTGTGGAGTTGGAGAGGTGGTACCCTCATCTTCCAATCCACGGTTGTCTTTAGGAACATATAAAAATGACTGAATAAAGAAGGGCAGGGGCTTTTCGTGCCTGGCGGTCCTATCCTGACTGCTTGAGTCTGCGTGCTTCTTTCGTGTTCAGGTGTGACAGGAGGATCCCACAGGATTGGGCTTTACTCCCACGGGGGAAGTTCTGTTGTGTCACCCGTGAGATATTTCACATAAATAACTCCTGTGCCTCCGAGCAAACAGAGCCATCACCTGATCCCCTGCCGTGGTCACTGCTGCTCTGCAGTGTCATATTCCATGAAAGGAATTCCTGGGCAGGGCTGAGAGTTGGATCATCCTTGTGGGTCCCTTCCAGCTCGGAATATCCTGTGAAAGAGAGGAAAACAAGGATTGATGGCTGGGTCCTCTCTGAGCAGCGCTGTGGTTTTGTTTTCTTTTTTTTTAAAATACTTTCTGCTGTAAGTACTTTTTGGAATGTCTTGTGGAGAGATTCTCACTTATTTTCTTCCCTAAAATATTTAGATATGCTTTATCTTTTGTTCCTTGTATACCAGTGAAGTCAGCAGAGTTTGTGCTAGTGAAGAGCACGTTCCAAAATCCCTCCTGTACTCAGAGATCTCTGAGTGCTGTTAAACACTTGTCACTCTGTGGGTAAAACAGATAAAAAAAAATTAAAAAAAAAATCCTTGAGATAATAGATAAATGGCTAGTTAAAGAAGTAAGAATTAAAAAAGTGCCCTGTGCTGCTGGGAGTGGTGTTTTTTTTTTTTTGGTGCAGCTTTTCCCAAAATCCAAGCGCCCATCCCTACCCCCAAAACACACATCCCCTGTGCCTGTGGAGGGTTTGTTCCCGCTGTGTCTATAAATAACTTGTGCAAAAAGCTCCTTCTGGCTGTGAGATGTGAGGCTGTGGCTTCTGCCTTGGTGTCGAAGCTGTCGGTGGATTGTGGGGTGCTGTTCTCCTGACAGATCCCTTCTTCCAGGCAGCTGCTCCTCTCTTTGTCTCCCAGCACCTTTTGGTGTTTCCCAGCTCCTCTCTTCCGCTGAGGACTGAGCGAGTTTTGGCCGAAAGCTTCTGAGAAGGACTTTTGGGATACAAATACCCGGCTGAGCATGGAATTTCCGGGGAATTGGTGTCTTCAGTCGGCTGACAGACACCTTTGTGGGAGCTGTTTGTTTTGGGAGTTTTCCCCACCCTTCCTGCACACCCCAGGGTTTTCCTGCAGCCTGGAACAGTCTGGACCCCGCTGCCTTTTCCCATTCCATGGAGGAGCTGAGCCACGCTGTGCTCATCCCCTGTGGCTCTGGTGCTTTCAGGTCAGACTATTTCCAGAGCTCAGGACTGACAGATCTGGCTCTGGCTTTTTTTTTCTTTGGGATGATTTTGCTCCGTAGGTACCTCGGGAAGAAGCAGAAGCCTGTGGATCACGTTGCTGCTCATTTGGGAAAGAGCAGGATGACTCCACTGGCTCTGGATGACTTTTTCTGCTCCCTGCAGAAGAAACAATTTCATTTCCTGATGAACTGGTGTGGCCATTCAGGGAGCTGCTCCCAAGCTTGATATTTAAAGACATTTAAAAAGTGGTTGTTTTTTTTAAGGCAGTTCCTGTGCTCCACACTTATTTTCAGGAGCTTGTGTGGAAGATTAGGATCAGGGGCCTGATGAGGTGACTGAGGAGGGTTTTGGCCCTGTTTTTACAGAGTGTTGGGAAAGAATGGAGCTGTTCTGGAGCTGATTATCAAGAAATACATTTATTTTTTTGTCGCAGTGAGTCTCCCAGAGAGCACT
The DNA here is from genome assembly GCA_013398115.1 of Falcunculus frontatus. Lineage (NCBI taxonomy): Eukaryota > Metazoa > Chordata > Aves > Passeriformes > Falcunculus > Falcunculus frontatus. Next base: position 56,795 of record VZRV01004589.1, on the reverse strand, counting down.
GAAGCAAATGTGCAATATTGCCCCAATGTCAGTGGAAAAAAATCTGTGTTGATGAGGATTTCTCCAAATATTTTCCTTTTCCACCATGCCTTTGTCTAATCCCAGAACCACAGGTATTGGGATGAGTGGCAGCCATTCAGCTCCCAGGATTCTGTTGGAATTGATTTTGTGAGGTGTTCCCAAGACAGGGATACCTCTCACTAAGTTTCAAAGCAAAATCCTTGTCTGGTTCTTGCCAGGTTTAAGGCACTTCTGTGGGGTCAGAGTGGTTTGGGGGGGTTTTGTTTGATTCTCCTCTGACTCCTCAGCTGTTTTCCTTCTGGAAAGGACATTCCTGCTCTCCCAGGCTTGTCTGTAAGTGCTGAGCTGGGGGCAGGTGATCCAGCACGGATCAATGTGTGTTTTATGGATGAAGCTGCCCTTGTGTTTGCTTTTCTGTTTTTCTAAAAGAGTGGTGAGAACTCAGGTGTGAAAATGGCTTCTATTTATTGATGGCGCTGCAAGAGAGATGATTTACTCAAAATAAAAAGTGTATTTCCTCACCCAGGCAATTTCCCTTTTGTGTTTTCTCGGGACATCTTTGTTTCTCTTTTCCCAATCCCCTCTGGGCATCCTTCTCCAAACCTATCCTGTCAAAAATATGGATTCCTACTTAAAGCTTCGAAACTTAAAAATACAGGTGATGGATTTCAACAAGATAAATTGTCAAACCACAGGAAAATGGAGTTTCCAGACATTTTGTGTTGTCTTTTCCCCTCTGGTACCTCCTGCTGGATGTCTTTTTGGGATCAGAACGTTGAGCATCCTTCCCTCTCATCCCAGTCCTTTTCCTTCCTCGGGGATGCAGCAGTGAGCTGCTGGGGCTGGGATTTGTTTTGGCTGGTGCAGTGAGGTTTGGGGTTATTTGGGGGAGTCTGGGAGCTCTTGGAGTGCTCCACTGGAGAGGATTTTTCCCAAGGCTCCCTGCCCCAAGCTCGCAGCTCCCTGAAGCTCTTTCAGAGTTTCACACTGAGCCAGAAGAATCAAAGCTGTTCGAAAAGAGAGAATTAAGGATGCAGTGCCACTTGTAAGTCTTTAATATTGATCTGCTTTTCCCTGTGGGGGTTTCTGTGAGGAAGCAGGCTTGGGAGGAAAGATGAATTTCGTTTGGTTTCTCATGGAGGTTTTTAGCTCGGCCACTCACACCCCTGTGTTGGAGTCCAAGGCACGCCTCTGGCTGCCGTGGGAGGTCAGGACATGCCTCGGGCTGTCCTGGGTGGTTTGGAGCCCTGGCAAGGGGGTCCCAGACCCTGGTAAAAAGCTCAGAATAACCCTGTCTTTGACCTTAGCCCATGGGAAAAGTTACCAACACTGCAAGAATCAGTGCAAACCATGAGAGTGTAAAAATGAGTAGTGGTTTAGTATTTTACAAGGTAAAAAAGTAGATTTTAGGATTTTTAATATGAGGATGAAGGGTTTAAGATGGAGGATTTTGGGCGTTGCCCTGTTCTTCTTCTTCTTCTCCTTCTCCTCCATCTTCTCTGGTGGTGGTGGCACAAAATGATTGGTAGAATGAGAAAGAGGTAGAAATTCCGTGTCTAGAATAGGTGCAAATTAATTGGTATAAAAGAGTAAATAATAAATACGTTGTGAAGAATGGTTGGACCTTGGAAAGGGCACAAAAAGGACAGGGACGGCCCAAGACTGGGCAGTCCCCGCTTGGTTTGGGCTGGCATCAGACATGCAGCCGGAGCTGAGAGCAAGTTAGAGATGAGAAGAAATAAACAACTTGAAACAGCATCTGCAGGCGTCTCTCATCTGTTCGGACTCGAGGTAAAACTTCCCAGAGGTGAAGATAAAAACCAACATTTGTGTGGAGAGCTGAACTCCCACACCCCTGGTGTCATCCTGGGTGTCCTTCCTGTTCTCATGAAATTGACTCGCTGAGGGTTTGTTTTCTTCCGGAATTCCTCGTTCTGTGCTGCCTGAGGTGGCTCCAGGTACTGCCACGTGTTTCTAAAAAAACCCCCCAAGATCCCATTGGCACCTCTCAGCTCCCCTGACTTGGCACTGTCTGGCTGCTGAGGTGTTTCTGGTTAAATTCTGGCTGGTTTAGTTGGATGTAAAAGTGTATTTTGGGATTTGGTGGGAATCTTTTCCTCAAAAGATCCCTTCTAGAAAGGGGGATTTCCCTGTGGCTTGTTTTATTTTTCTTAACAACTACCGAGGTGTTTTTGTGTCTGTTTTTGTTGAGTTCCTTCAAGCTTGACATGTTTTATCTTAAAGCCACTCACAGTTACCTCCCAAATACTCTCAGGCTCTTTATTTTCCCTCTTTTGCTTGGTTTGCTGTTGCTGCAACCTTTTAAACCCCAGGTGTGGAGGCAGAAAAGTGATTTGGAGCTGCTCAGTAATTGTTTGACGTTTTGGATTTGGCTGAGGCGTTGCCAATGTTTGTTTTTCCAGCTCCCCTGGAAGGTACACGTGGGATAATGGTGCTTGTGTGTGATGGCTCTGTCAACTTAATTCAGCTTTATTGGATTTTGGAGTGTGAAAACGTTGCATATTTAAATAATCCCGGCAAAACAAAGCCAACACAGCAGCAAAAATTGACCTCAAAATATCCAAAATGGGATCCTTCACAGCCTTAAAGGTGTGGAGTCACAGGTGTGGGATTGCTGGTGGATTCCTGGTTTTAGTCACCCATTTCTATATATTTATGGCCTCTTTGGTCATAAATAAATAAATAAATAAATAAAAAAGCCTTTCTTGGCTTTTTATGGGAAATGCTTGTGATAGTCATCAGCTTCCCATTAAAATATCAATAATTGCTCACAAGACAGCTTCAGAAAATGCCAATTTTCCAGCTGCGAGGCAGAGTCTCGTTGACACCAGGAATGTGGGATTTTTTTTTTTTCCCCATGAGAAATGAGACTCCAGAGACAAAAACTTAAATATTTAATAGTAGTCTTTGCTAAAAGTGATTCATTTTTCCAGTGCCTCTCTCTCTCTTTCTGCTGAGAGAATTCCTTTTTCACTACCTAGTTATGATGATGGACAGGAGATGCTCTTGGCTGGTGTAAAAATCTCTCCCCTGGCTCAGGGAATGGAGTGAACCTTGAAAAACCGGGGTGGTTTTGAAGCTGCTGTAGAACATTTCTCTTCCACGAGGAGGATTTGATACCGAAACCACGTTTTGTTACACATTAAATGACCCCAAAGGCCTCCAAAACCTTTTTTGCAGTACAAAATATTCCGAATTCGCTGAGATCCTGTTGCTATGGCAGCATTTCCCAGTCAGCAGAAGATGTTGTGGCAGCTCCTGAGCTGAAGACCTCTGGTTCTGAGGGGTGAAAGTTGAATTTTGAAATCCCACTGCTAGCCAGGAATCATCCTGGCTGCTAAATGATTCCCCCAGTTAGGAAAGGCTGAGCAGGAGAGCGTTCTCTGGATTGGGGTAACTGGGTTAAGGGAGTATTTTTAGCTGAGCTGTTAGCACAAGTCGGGTTTTTCTGCAGCTGTAATCTCTTTTCTGCCTGCCCAGCCCTCCTGCACTGCTCCAACCTCTGCATTGAGGCCAGCAGGGAGATGGGGGCAATGCTGCAGCTTCTCACAGGAGAAGATCTCACATGGAGATCTCCCATGGCTCACCTGGTAAGGATCTGTGCCAAAAATCCTCCTGGAAAAGTCACCTGGATTTTTGTTAATGCACCCCCCTCCCATCACATCCATCCTCTTCTTCCCTCTCCCATCATCATTCTTCCCCTAATCTCTTTTTATTTTACATTTCAATTCTCCCTCTCTCCTTTATTACTTCTCCACACCCCCCTCCCCTTTTATCTTGCATTTTGCTTGGTTTTCTCCTCTCAGGACCTCTCCTCTTTATGCTTTTTGTATTTTCTTCCCACTTTCTGGGTCACCCATAAATATCCAGTGGAAAGCTGCTGTCACTTGGCTTGATTATTTCTCACTTTTTGGTATCTCCCACAATTCGACTTCAAAGCAAAACAGTGCAGTGCTGCAAACAAATCCTAAAAGCAGAGTTAATCTCACTACACAGGAGCACGTGGAGAAACATTTTCCTGGAGAAAAATGTTTGCTTGTGTTGGTGATGATAGAGGATTTATTCTCTCCGTGGCTGGCTTTGTGTGCAGCCCGGATTTTCTGAGTATTATGGAGTAAACTCAGCCATAAACTTCAAACAAAGCTGTTGCCAGCATAAAAAAAAAACTTATTTATGTGCCTCGTGTGATGCTGGAGCTGTGGAGCTGTGCAGGAGGAAGGTGGGAATGCTGTGAGGAGCTGGGGAAAAATGGGAGCACCTGAGGTGGTTTTGTGGCTGGGTTTGTGCCAGAACGGATCAGAGAGAATTACAAAATACAGGACTCGTGTTTTCCTTAAAAGGAGCCATTCTTTGTCATGTTCTGTGATAAATCCACGTGCTATTTCACCCAAAGCAGTGCTAGATAAATGCAGAATTGCTCCTGGTGCTGCTGCTCATCCGCTGTCCTCAGCAGAGCTTGGATTTGGGCTGTTTGGGATGCAGACTTTGTGTGGCACTGAACAAACCTGGGTTTGAGTTCCCAGTGACCCCGAGCAGCAGCTCCCTGTTTGTACAGTGGAAACACTCCTTGATTTTCTCTGTTGTAGGGTTGGAGGTTTCCATTCCAGGGATTTCAGGGTTTTGGGGACTGTGGCAGCTGCCTGTGCCCACTTCAGGCTGATGCTGAGGAAATCATTTGGGGTTCTCTGCAAGGGCAGAGCCCCAGAGCTGCAGCAGCCGTGGTTTTTCTGCTGGAGGTGGGAATTCAGGGCAAATTATCCTGTCCTGGAGTCTTGGAGGTGGGAACCTGCAGTGCTTGGGACTTGGAGCCCATTGTCTGTGTGTTGTTTGGTTTTTTTGTTTTGTTTTTTATCCCTTAAAACAGTGCCAGATGCTGAGGGTGGCTGCAGAACGGCTTGTGGCTTATCAGGAAGAGCAAGTGCTTATATTAATCAAAAAAAAAGATTATTAAATCACCCTTTTAATGATTATTTGCACCCTGTTAATGATTATTTGCACCTCCTTATCCCTTGCTAGTCGCCAGCCCCGGTGTCTTGCAGGCCTGGCTTTGTTTGTGCTGTAGAAAAATCAGAATATGATTTTAAGATCCACGGTTTACATAAGAGCCAGCAGGTGCTGTGTTTACAGGGCTGTCATTTTATAGGTCGTGGTGCTCCCCTCATCCTCCCTTGTCCTGGAGTGTCAGGAAGCAGCAGCAGAGCTTTCACTCACGGCTGGAAGTGTTTTAACAGGATCAGAGCCTCTGGAGCTGGGAGGGAACGGGAAAAGTGCTCCGGAAAAAGTGCTCAAGGAACACATCAGCACTGCTAAAGCTGCTAATGGAATTACTGCCAGATAATTCCAGCCTGTTTGGGGATAATTTAGCACAAAGTGGGGCTGCTCTGCTGATCTCCTGGCTGAGCTGTGGGAGATGTGCTCTCTGCAGGCTCTAATGCATTTCTTGCTGCAGGGAGAGCGCAGGAAGGGTTATGAGCGAGAAATTCTATTTTTTGCTCATAAAAAGCCCCCAAAAAATTACCAGAGACAGTCCAAGCCGTGCAGTTCAAAAAGGAAACTCTGCAGCTCGTTGTCCTTACGGAGTTCACAGGAGGGGGAAGTGTTGTGTGTGTGTTTTACCAGCTCAGAAATACCACTTTTATTCACATTACTGCTGTGTTTTTGGGCTGCAGTCGCTGTAGTAACACACCCAGCACCCTTTGCCAGCTGTCCAGGGAAGCACAACCTCTCACCACGGCTCCTCAGGGTGGGACAAACTGGGGGAGATGTTCCCACCAAAGGCAGAGCCAGCTGCAATTCCCCTTAAATTTGGATTTAGATTTAAGCAAGTCTGAATTTCTTGATGTTTTGCTTTATTTATCAGTGATGGATTAATTTACCAGATTTTTAAATAACTCTGTTTTCCTCCTGATAAGTGGTGCAGAAATGGAGGAAGCAGCAATTCTGGTTTGTAATGTTTTTGTGATGGATTTTTGGTCTCTGCTTGCCTAATTACCTAATACAATTTTATTAACTGCGATAGGATTGCTGAGCATCACCAAACCAAGCACTGCACTAATCATGGTCCTGCCCCCACAAATACAAATATTTTCCAAACAGCATTGGGCTCTCTCCGTAGCAATTTCCTATTTAAGCTTTCCTAGACCTTGCTCCATCAGGGAAAGAACCCTTATTTTTTAAAAACATTATTAAAATTTGTCATTTTTGTATCATTACCTGCTCCCCAAATGCTTGTGCTTGAGGTGGATTGGATGGTTGATGCCAAAATGGGGAGATTTGGATATTTTGAGTAAAGCTCAGAGTTCTGCTTTTTTTTGGTTTTCTCCAGATAATGAGGGATAGAAGGAAATCAGGCAAGAAGCAGAAGCTGTTTGGAAGGTGATGGGTGGGAATGAGCAGGTTTCTCTTTCCACAAGGGTTATGGATGAGAGGAGCTGGAGCTGAGGCTCCAAGGGCTGGGGCTGTGTCCTCTGTCCTCCATCCCACCCCTCTGAAACTGGGGGTGGGGAAGGAGGAGAAGAAACTGGGCAAAGAGATAAGAACTGGAAGGTAAAAGAAACCAGTGGGATGTTGTTAGAGGGGAAAGAGCTCAGTGATTTTATAGCAGGGCTCAAACACTGTGTGAAACACTGAAATTCCTTCCTGCAAGAGCTGATCTTCCTCTGTGTGCCTATTAAATGGGGTTCCAGCAGGTGTTTCAGGGGTGGCATGGGGTTCCAGCAGGTATTTTAGCTATGGCATGGGTTCTAGGAGGTGTTTCAGGGTGGCATGGGGTTCTAGGAGGTGTTTTAGCTGTACCATGGGGCTCTAGCAGGTGTTTCAGGTGTGATATGGGGTTCCAGCAGGTGTTTCAGGGCTGGCATGGGGTTGTAGCAGGTGTTTCATGGGTGGCATGGGATTCCAGCAGGTATTTTAGCTATGGCATGGGGTTCCAGCAGGTATTTTAGGGTGTGGCATGGGGCTCCAGCAGGTGTTTCAGGGGTGGCATGGGGTTCCAGCAGGTATTTCAGCTGTGATATGGGGTTCCAGCAGGTGTTTCAGGGGTGGCATGGGGTTCTATCAGGTATTTCATGG
>VZRV01004589.1:19203-39839 GCA_013398115.1 Falcunculus frontatus | reverse complement strand
TATTCCCCTGATACTTACAGGATTATTCCCCCAATATTTATAAGATTATTCCCCTGATATTTCCAGGATTACTCCCCAGTATTTCCAGGGCTATTCCCCCAATATTTATAGGATTATTCCTCCAATATTTACAGATTTATTCCCCTGATACTTACAGGATTATTCCCCCAATATTTACAGAATTATTCCCCCAATATTTATAGGATTATTCCTCCAATATTTACAGATTTATTCCCCTGATACTTACAGGATTATTCCCCCAATATGTATAAGATTATTCCCCTGATATTTCCAGGATTATTCCCCAATATTTCCAGGGTTATCCCTCCAATATTTACAGGTATATTCCCCTGATACTTACAGGATTATTCCCCCAATATTTATAGGATTATTCCTCCAATATTTACAGATTTATTCCCCTGATACTTACAGGATTATTCCCCCAATATTTATAGGATTATTCCCCTGATATTTTCAGGATTATTCCCCAATATTTCCAGGGTTATCCCCCCAATATTTACCTGTCTCTTCCCCCCTAATTCCCAGGAGGGGAAGGAAATATCCAACTCCTGCTGCAATTCCAGCTGCTTGTCTCCCACATCCGTGGCTGTGACCCCACTGTGAGCACACAGGGAACATGTGCCACCCTTTTCTTTGCCAACCCTACAAAAGATGGGTTTGGAGCACCCAAAATGTCACATCTGTTCCGTCCACAGAACATTGTCCTTTCCAGTGCACTGAACAGCTTCCTCTGTGGGAAATGCTGCGTTTCAGGCTGTGAAACTGCCTGAAAAAGGGCTCGAAATGTTCTTTATCTCATGGAGTTTCTCCTCTGTTTGCAGCAAGGGAAGCCCTACGTCTTTGACAGGGTGTTACCTCCTAACACAACCCAGGAACAAGTTTATAATGCCTGTGCCAAGCAGATTGTCAAAGGTAGGTGTTGTCTTTGTTTATTATCCCTGCCTAAGGGGGAGGGAGAAGGATGTCTCTGTGCCCTCAAGCTGTTTAAAGACTGGGTAATGAATGTTTGGATGGCTGAAGAGGAGCTCAGCATTAGTAATTCCAAGCATTTCCTTTTTTTAAGGGCTTTTCTGCGTGGAAAAAAAACCAACCCAGCAATGCTGAAGGGATTGCAGCAGTTGTTCCTTGCTCTCTCCTTGTTATTCCACACAAACACGTGGTTTTTGGGATAAAAGGGATAAAAAGTGTGTTCTTCATGCAGTTCAGTCCAGGATGAGTGTGGAATATCTCATGAGGATGAGCATTAAAGGAGAATGGGGAAGGCCCTGGTTTGGGAGTTGCTTTGCATGCAGAGAGCTTGGATTTAAAACTGGGATGAGGACGCAGGTGCCTCTTGGAAAACACCCTGCTTCTTGGAACAAAACCCTCGTAAACTGTGGAAATTTCAAGATTTTCACTTGACAATCAAAATTTTGGGTGCATTTTAATTGCAGGTTATATTCCCCCAGCTCCCAAATCACCCTCACTCTTGGTTCTGGTGCTGAGTGATCCATCCATGGTGATATTCATAAAATCATGGAATGTGCTGAGCTGGAAAGCACCCACAGGATCATCAGTCCAGCTCCTGGCCCTGCATGGGACACCCCAAAAATCCTATCCCAAAAATCCCACCTCAAAAATCCCACCCCAAAAATCCCACCCCAAAAATCCCACCCCAAAAATCCTACCCCAAAAATCCCACCAGGAGCCTGGGAGCATTTTCCAACCACTCCTGGAGCTCAGGCTTGGATTTGGGACCACACTGCAGCATCCCAGGGGTTATGAGCAGAACCCTCGTTGTTCCCTGGCCTTGTGGGGTGTCCCTGTGCCCTCCAAGCTCTGGCTCTTGGTTTTTATTCTGCTTTTTCAGGCTCCTGCTCCAAACCCTGGGAGCAGCTGTGCAGGGATTTGTTTGGCTCACTCAGACAACCTGGAGCAACCCAAGCTGGGGCAGCCCAGATGTGCTGGGAGTGGTGGGGGAAGGACCAGAGGGAAAATGATTTGGTGTTGGAGAGCAGAAAGGAGTCAGAACTTGAGGTCTGATTACAGCAGCTCTGCCTTCAGATGGGTGAGCCTTGAATAAAAACTGGAGTTGTGGAGTTCAGGATCATTAATTCAGGTTGCTGACACTGAGCTGCCTGGAAGTTTGGGGAGCTGTAAAATCCTGCAGCGTGTGCTGCTTGTGAATTTGTGGAGAGCCTTTAGATCCCCTGTGGAAGTTGGTTTTCCTCTGAAAATGGTGAGAGGAATAAAATCCTTTGTGGGAGGAATTGGGAAGAACGGAATCACTGACTGAATTGTCTTTATGAACCGAGGAGAAAGACAAAGCCACCCCAAAATCCTGTTTGAAAATAGAGCTCAAATGTATTTTCCATGTGGGTTGATTTGGACTTTCCAGGTATTTTGAAAGGCAAAGTTCGTGAGGGGAAGGTTTGGAAGAAAGGGAAAGGGAAATGGGGGGAAAAGAGAGAAGGAGAGAACAAAGAAGTGAAGGATGGGAAGGAGAGGGGGAAGAGGAGAGGGCAAGACAGGGATGGAGGGAGAGCACAGCAGCCCTGGAGCGATGCTCCTGAGCTCTGGACTTGGATTTCCTTACATTTAATCTCCGTTTTAAAGCCTAATAAAGCACAGGATGTGGAATGTTCCTGATGGGTGCATTCCCTGTCATTTCCTGCGTGGAAAAGGGAGCTGAGTGTGGCACAACTCTGGGCACAGTGTAAATCCCAGAGGATTTTCCAGGCAGCTTCCCAAGGTTCCTATTTACTCTCAGATTTCCCTGTGCTCCCGTGGAATGGCTGATGGCTCCATTGTGATTCCTATCATCCCAAAAAACCCTGGAAAAATGCTTGGAATAACTATATTGGCCATCAGAATGATCCAAACGAGGGGGTTTTCACCAAACCTGACGATTTGGGATTAGGTTGGAGCAAACAGCTCCATCCCTGCCCGAGGATTTCACATTCCTGACGTGAGAAACTTGGGAAACAGAGAGTTTTTGGGAGGAGAAGGGAACTCCTGAGTGCCAGCAGTGGAAATGGGTGTGGAATCACCACTGGGGATTGCTTCTTTTTAACCCAAACTCCCAAATATCCCCAAATCTGCCAGGGTGTGATTGCCACCACTTCTGCTTTGCTTCTCATCTCTCTCTGTTGCCAAAACTCCAGTTTTTATCTCTTGAATCCACCCACGTGGATGTGTGGGCCTGGATTTTGCATTTTTCCTACAATTCCGTGGAGGGGAAAATGTCTGGGAGCACTGGAGCACCTCAGGGCACGTTTGTGTGACCTGGGAGGGGGAGAAAATGGCTTTAAAGGATTTTTTTGGGTGGTGGGGTTGCTCCCATTTGGGAGCTGAGTGGCTTTTCTGGTTATAAATATGGGGCTTCAAGTGCTGAGTTGCAGAATTGGGGAGATCAGGGGTGAAAAAGAGAAGTACAGAGCTAAAAACGTGGCCGTGGGGATGTGTTTGTTGTGTCCACCCTCAGGGAAAAAAAAAAAAGGCAGCAGCTGAGGGGCAGAGGAGGATTTTGGGGAAAAACTGGGAATCACTGTGGGGAGAGTTGGGCCAAGAATTGAGAAAAACACTTGGATTTATTTATTTTCTGGGAATTACGTAAAAATCCCACCTGATCTTGGTTCAATCCTGTTATTAATCAGATTTTTTCCTCTCCCTCTGGAGTTTTGTTTTCTGTCTGGGGCTGTTTCTCTCTGGATTCAGTGCACAGATGGTCCATAAATGACTTCAGGTGGAAAATCTTCTGACAAAAATAACCTCGATGCTGAGACCTCTGACTTGTTTTCACTGCAGGTGATGCAGAGGGCTATTTTTTTTTTTTTTTAATAGGTTAAGGTATTTTTTTGCTAATTGAGAAGGTAAATTACTCATCTCTGCTTCCTCCAGCAAAATGCAAATATTGATGCAAATTCTGAGCAGTTTTCTTACGTAACAGTTGATTAATCAGGTTATTTTCCCCCTTGGCTTTGAGCTCAGTTGGTACCTTGCATTTACCTGGAGATAATAATCCTTCTTTTCCTTTTTTTTTTCCTTTTTTGTTTTTAATTTAAGCTATTAAAAAAATAGCTTAGATTAAAAAAAAAATTAAATTAAAAAAATGTAAATTAAAAAAAAATTTAAAAAAAAAATTAACCAAATTTGGCAGGAAGATGAAATATTAGTCATGAACTCTTATGGAACATTACAACTGGATTTTTTTATCCATTCCATAATTATTTATAATCAATTATTTTAAATTTGGTTTCCTTAAAGCAAGGATAAGTAATGTCTCTAGTTTTATGAGGATGCTAAATTAATTCAAAATGTTAATTCCAGAAGGACAGCAATTAAGGCCTCTAACTTTGTCATTCTCTTTTTCAGTTCATTTTCTATTTTTCTAATGTATCTTATTTAATCTTCCTGTCTGGAGCACCTACATGGAGATGCAAATAAAGGGATTATTTGTGTATTTATGTAAATGTCATATCTGTGACATATAATCTAGAATATAATTTAATTAATTGAATTCTTTTTGCCTGGAAACCTCTATTAATTGAGATCCAGAGGATGGGAAACATCACAAATACAATTTACAGCCCTCCCAGACTGCTGGAAGTGGGCACGAACCACTGCAAAGTCAATATTTTGGTATCTGAATCCAATATCAAATGATTCATTCTGCCCTGAGAGAAGTTGATTTTCAAATTCCTGTTCATTTGACTTTCTTCTTGCTTTGCAGACAGGCTTGGAAATTAATGAGGCCGTGAACTGTGATACAGAAGTAGAAAATAGGATGTGAAGTTTATAATAAGGAATATCTATGAATTTATCTGATTTTCTCCAGGGTGCCTGATGGTTTTAAATGCAGTTCAGTTTTCTCTTTCCCATGTTCCACAGATGTACTGGATGATATCTGATGTCCAGAGAGCTTTTTCTCCCAGGAGAGTGACAGAGATGCCAATAATTCTACAATTCTCTAATTTAGCTTTTATTATGAATTTTTTTTGGCCTAAAATTAACTCAATATCTCATATTTTCCCCATTTTTTATCACCCAAACTACTTCCTAATATCATCTCCAACACTGTAAAGACTTAAAACATGCTGATAATTCAGCTCGAGGATGTCATTAAAGAGTTTTAATTGTTCTCCTTCTCCTTGCAGATGTTCTGGAAGGCTACAACGGCACCATCTTTGCTTATGGACAGACCTCATCAGGAAAAACACACACTATGGAGGTACAGGGGCAAAAATAAATCAGTTATTGGGGAGCAGGAAAATTCCATGTGCCAATTACCTGAGTAAAGCAGATCCCTGGAGCTCTGAGCTGGGAGAAACGTGGAAAAAGGGATTTGGGAACGTTCAGCTCCTCCTGCCTTTAGCAGTTTGTTCAATGTGGATTTTTTTCCCCGAGGTTTTTCCACAGATATCTGAATAAATCACCAATTTCTTTGGAAGAAATGGCGAGCAAACCACACCAGGTTTCTCCTTGTTCGTATTTCTGGGAATGTTTGTGTTTTAAAAAGGATTGGAGTGGGATTTGTGAATGCACAGATGAGAGCAGCAAGAAAAGTCTGCAGAGTTCCCTGGCAGGGCAGGATGATGGAAATTCCTGCCTCAGTTATTGGTTTTCTCATCTGGAGATGGGGAATGCCCCTCTGGCATCCTGCAGAACACATGGATGGGGTTGGAATTGTTGCTTTGGAGAAGGGCAGGGAATTACAGCGAATTCCAGGGGCTGCAGTGCTCTGTTTGTTCATGTTCCTGCCACACTGAGGGTGGCAGAACAGGGCTTTTCCTATGGTTTGGGTTTTTTTTTTTTTTTTTTGAAGATATTTAGATCTTCCTGCTGAAATTCAAGGGTTTCATCCTTGCATGGGGCCGTTCCTCCCCAAATTGGGTGGGTTGGAGCATCTCAGCTCAGCTCTGAGCTTGGCAAAGCTGGGCTCTGGGGGAGTTAAAACTGAGTTTTCCTGGCTTCAGCAGCACCTCGTGGTTTTGCTCCACAATTCACCACAGGTGAGGCACCAAACCTGAAGGTTCAAGGACAACGGGAGCCACGGGAAAATCGCTGCTTTCCTGGAGGGTGCAATCAGTGATGTCTAATTAAGTCTGTCCTTGGGAGGAGGAGGAGGAGGAGGAGGAGGGGGGAAATCACTGGCTCAGCCCTCACAGATGGCACAATCCTGAGTAATCCACCAGTTCTGGGTGTAATTAAATCAAAATGTCTGCAGGGCTCGAGCTGCTGCTTCCACATGGCCCGGGAAAGATCTCCTAAAGCCAATTTCTATTCGGAATTACAAGCGGTGATAAAGGGAATGACCGTGGAAAAAGGGCTGTTTTCCTCCTTTAATAAAGGAAAAGCTGTCGTTTCAAAGTGGAATCGAGTCTATATTCAGCTTTAATCCCCCTCTTAGCCTAACATCCTCTTGTAAAGTTGCTGAAGTGTGTTGTGGAAGGGGAGAAAAAAAACCAAACCCATAGTCTGAAGTTGAAGAAATAGTAAATCCTCTTGGAAAAGCTGTTACGGGGGATTTTCTGGGAATTGGGAAATGGGAAATGCTTCACAGCGTTGGTGTTAAGCTGCACCAGGACATGGGGCTAGGAACAGCCAGGAAAACCTTTCTGACAGGCACAGATCTTTCTTTGCCACCTGAAGAGCAGGGGAAAACTTTAAAAAGCACATTTTTTTTTTACCCATAAGTTAAATTGACGGGCTTTGACCCCACAGCAGAGCTTTCAGTGCTCGGTGCCCATAAATCGGTGGTTTTATGTCAATATCCTGGATGGAACCAGCTCTGCCTCAAATGTTGCACTTCATCTGTGGAAATTCATGTTTTTATTAAAATCTGAGGCTTTCATGAGCAGAGAATCCTTTGGGGGAATTTCCCAGCTGCAGTGGCAGCAGCACCACAGTTTTCCAAACCCCTTTTTTCTGTGAGGTTACAGCAGAATCCATGAGGATATTTTTAGTTTTTTTCTATTTTTAATTCCAGCTTTCCAGCCCACTTTTACCTTGCTCTTCCCTTCCTGTTTATGGTCTCTCTCTTTTAGTGGGAGATTCCCTGCCCATGGAATGGGATGAGCTTTAAGGTCCCTTCCAACCCAAATAATTCTGGGATTCTGTAATTTAAAGTGGGACCCGCTTCCATCCCCTCTTGTTTGAATAAAAATCCATGGAAATTTCTGCTGATTTAAACAGTGGCAGCTGTGGCTGAGTGTCCCCCACACTTCAGGTTTTACACCTGGATTTCTCCTCTGGTCTAGAGGAGCTGTGGAAAGGAAAACAAAATTATCATTGGGCTTGGAAGAATATTTAATTAAATGCATTTATTGTCACTTCCTAAAAAGTTTGAAGGGATAATTTTTGACCTGGTGCTGTCAGAAGTCTCTGCAGCACAAATTGGAATCCCAAACCTCCTCTGGCTGAGGTAAAATCCAGCTCCACCAAAAGCACTGCAGGGAAGGGGGCAGGGAGTGGCTGGAGCATTCCTGGTTTGGGGCTGCTTTAGGAATTCCATGTTCTGCTGCCCTTTGGAGAGCAGGCACAGCTTGGGCTGCATCTGAGCACCCTGAAGGAATCCCAGTAAATCCCTGTTTATCCCAGTTTAGGAAAAGCTCCTTTCCCCTCTTAGGGAAAACTCCCAGAGCAGTAACACAGGGTTGGTTGCAGGGAGATTTTCAGGGATTTCTTCCTGGAGAAGGGATGGAGAGTGTGGAAATGGGGCTGCAGTCACTGTGTGCTGGAGCAAGGGAGAGCAAAGTCTTGGGAGGGTGTTTGTATATTCAAATTTTCCCCTTCCTCAAGGATTTAATTGATTTAATTGCCTTTTTTTCCCCCATTCTCATAATCTGAAATAAAATGGTGCCTCAGATGGGAAGGACTTTTTAGTTTAGGAGCAGCTTCGTGAGATGTTGGGTGTGGGGTAGGGTTTAAGTGCTGCAGGAGGTGATGTTATTTGTATAATAGAAATAAAATATTCACAGTTTAGCTCCAGCTCAGTGCTGCTTTGTAGGGAAAGCAGTGAGCAATGGAACTGATTTATCCCTTTTTCTTTCCCTCAAGATGCTGATGGAATTCAGGGGCAGGAACCCAATAAGTGCTTTAAGCACAGGCTGTGGGGTGGAGAGAGAGGTGATGTCAGTTCTTTGTGTGAAATTGCCTTCATCCCTGGCTGATGCAGGGAAATTCACTGTCATTCCACCAGCTTTGGCTAAACGAGGCAGTGGCTAAAATTTCTATTTCAGCCTCTATTTTAGGCCAGATTTTTAATACAATATATATTATTTATAGAATATATTATTATATATTATAATATATAATTATACATTATCATATTTATATTTTGATAGAATTGTTTATATCTTATCTATTTTATATATTATAATATNCTGGAGCAAGGGAGAGCAAAGTCTTGGGGGGGTGTTTGTATATTCAAATTTTCCCCTTCCTCAAGGATTTAATTGATTTAATTGCCTTTTTTTCCCCCATTCTCATAATCTGAAATAAAATGGTGCCTCAGATGGGAAGGACTTTTTAGTTTAGGAGCAGCTTCGTGAGATGTTGGGTGTGGGGTAGGGTTTAAGTGCTGCAGGAGGTGATGTTATTTGTATAATAGAAATAAAATATTCACAGTTTAGCTCCAGCTCAGTGCTGCTTTGTAGGGAAAGCAGTGAGCAATGGAACTGATTTATCCCTTTTTCTTTCCCTCAAGATGCTGATGGAATTCAGGGGCAGGAACCCAATAAGTGCTTTAAGCACAGGCTGTGGGGTGGAGAGAGAGGTGATGTCAGTTCTTTGTGTGAAATTGCCTTCATCCCTGGCTGATGCAGGGAAATTCACTGTCATTCCACCAGCTTTGGCTAAACGAGGCAGTGGCTAAAATTTCTATTTCAGCCTCTATTTTAGGCCAGATTTTTAATACAATATATATTATTTATAGAATATATTATTATATATTATAATATATAATTATACATTATCATATTTATATTTTGATAGAATTGTTTATATCTTATCTATTTTATATATTATAATATATATATATAAAATCTTTATTTTTTACTGTATTTAAGGATGCTAATAAAGGCTGAAAAAGTGGGAAAACAGGTTGGTGTGACCTACTGATTACTGACAAATATAATAATAAAACCCACATGCATGTGCGTGGGATTTTCTTCTATTTTGCTAAAAAAAAAAAGTTGGTGTTTAATAATTTTTAGCAATTACAGATCAAATCTGACCTCCCATGATTGGGAATCATGTGGTTATCTACTATATTTTTCAAAAATAATAACAATTCCCTACCACTCTTTGGAGTAAGAATCTTTTTTGTGCTGACGTGGGCACCTTTAATTGGCCCAAGATTTATTCCAGAGGTGTGTCAGAGATTCCAGACACTGTGTTCCGATGGAATCTTCAACTGCTGACTTGTTACTTCATATTTAAGCAGTTTCATGAAATGTTTGGAAGCAGCATTTCAGTGTGAGCTGTGCTCAGGGGAGGGTTTTATCTCCAATTTATGGTTCTGTTCCCATTTCTGTGGCTGTGCCTGGGAAAGCAGAGCAGGGAAATGGTTGGGATGAGTTAATATTCATCTCTTGGAGGAACAGGGGAAGGTGTTTGTGCAAATAAAGATGGAAAGCAGGAGTGTGTGTGTGTGAGCTCCCTGGCAATAGGCCCAGCTTGGAATATTTGACTGGAATCCTCCAATCCTCATAACCCAGAGCTTCCCCCAGCCTAGCAGGAAGGAGGAACAGGATGTTTGAATGCTTCTTGTCACTGACAAATTCCCAAAATCCTGGTTTAACGGGGAGAATCGAGCTGGGAGTTGGATGTTTGTTGTGTTTGTCATCGGGGGGGAACAGTGGAAGCAGCAGGAGCTGACAGGACAAAGGGATTCTCCATGGGCTGAGGAATTCCAAGGTGTGGAGTTGCTTCTGCCACCTCTTCTGAGCACTAACATCAAATTAACCCCTCCCCAGAGCAATAAACATTCATAGGGACCCTGTGGAAGAGGGAAGTTTGGATCAATCTCCCTCCTGTCTTGTCCCTGAGGGAGGATTATTCCCGAGTTACTGTTGGGTTTTGTGTTGGCAGGGAAAACTGCACGACCCTCAGCTCATGGGAATCATCCCCAGAATCGCACACGACATCTTCGATCACATCTACTCCATGGATGAGAACCTGGAGTTCCACATAAAGGTAAATGTGCACTGATGTGTTATGTAATGGGTCCAAGAGGAGGAAATCCATGGAAAATCTGCCTTGGAATGTTGTGTGGGTCTTTTTTTTTTTTCCCTCCATCCCTTTTATAACTCAACATCCAATATTTATCAGTGAGGATGTTTCTTAGAAATCACAGGTTTGCTGGAACCACCCTTAGGGCAGCCAAATATTGATTATCTGCATTTTCTCCAGAGGTTGCACCCCACTGGGTATGACCAGAAACACCATGGAGCTGCAGGACATTTGGGAAAAGACTGACATCCTGTCTCAAGGATGTGGGGTTGGAAGTGGGGAAAGACTGGGAGGATGGATGGATGTTTAGAAGTGATTTTTGAATTCCTGGTGCACAGGCTCCTTCTGATGGTGGCCCAAGGCTCCATTGGAACAGCTGCCACGTTTTCCCATGTCCCTTCCTTGATCCCAGCCATGTGATGTCCCAAATGCTTCAGAGTGACCTTTAATTCCCACTGTCCATGTGGTGTCCTGGGGAGCTCCCAGCCATGGGGAGCACTGCTCCATCTGGCAGAGCCAGGGTCAGGCTGCAGCTTCTTCCAGTAAAATGGTCGTGGATTGCAGGGAAAAGGAGTTCTCTGTGTCATCCCTGCCCCAAAACAAAACCAGACCTAAATATTCAGTGGCTGAGCACTGGTAGATGTGAAAACACTCTCCCTTCTCCTGCTCGCTGAGAATGGAGCTTTATGTCCTTTTTGTGCCTAAAAGTTAAAGATAAGTGATTTTTTTAGTGTTATTTGCATTAAATCCTTTGAAAGGCTCTTGGGGCAATATTTGCATGTTTATTTTAATAACCTTGTACCTCTGAACCAGCTTCTGGAAGGGCTTGGTCATTTATTGGGAACCTTCTCAGCAGTGAGGTACAGGCAGAAAAAACATCACAAACGAACCATGAAACACTTCCAGAGACCTCTGATGGTAAAATATGGAGAGACCCCTCAGAATTCCCTCCCCTCCTCTGAAAAGCTTTCCCATGGCTGCTGCAATTGCACACCACAGCCCTTGGATCCCAACAGATGGGGACCCCAAGCTGTAGGAAATTCCTGGCCTGTCACGTTGGAAATCGCCTTCTGCCAGCACTGTTCCAATGGTTTCCCACCAGAGCTGATGAATATCTCCCAAAAAAGCTGCCTGAGCAGCAGAGAGTGGTTGTACAAGGAGCTGTCAGGGAGAGAAATGTTCTGTCAGCAGCAGCAGCCAGGGTTTGACCAAATTGTCACAGTCCTCTAATAACTGAGCCAGCACTGAAAATTCAGAGTGTTTTTTCCCCTCTCTCTCCAGTAGGGATCCATTTAGAATTTGGTCTCTCCTCTGTGTGTTGGTTTTCGATGTGAAATATTAAGCCTGGCCTAATTGGGCTGTTGGAATCAGCTGGTCCAGAGGAGGGCTTTAAGTGGGGAAGCAAAGGCACAAAAGTGAAATATATCTGTATTTAATAGCAGTTTTACATGGAAAGTTCAACTCATCTGTATGAAAAGCCCAGCCATTATTCTTCAGATGAGAGAAAATGAGACTTTAGTAAATACCAGGAGTTTATTGGTACCTGGAATGCAGCCATGTGGTATTCCAGCTAAATAATCTGGATAAACCTTAATTAGGGAAGGGTTAGGCCCTACTCCTCTCACGTATTTCTGTTTGCTTCTGTGAGTCAAATACCCTTTTATTAAGAAACTCATTCATTCATTGTCCTTCTTTTTTTTTTTTTTTTTTTTGAGGACAATTGTCTCTCTTTGTTACAGCAAAGCTCATTTTCATTTCCTTCTTTGGATTTGATTCAAGGCAGAACAGTCATGTGTGCTTCATTTAAAAGTTTAATTTAATATATATTGCTGAGGCTTATGGAAATTGCCTGGTGAAGGTGCTCTCTGCTTTTGTGGGGGTGAAAATCAATGTACAGTCTTCCACAGTCCTCAAACCTGACCCTTCCCATGGTGCAGCTGCACGGATGTGGCAGGAACTGAAATGATTTGATTCAATTCGATATTTTTGTCAATTTTGCTTATGTTACCTCAAAAAAAAAAGAAGATAAGATTTGCCTGACGGGTTTTTTTTGTGTGCTTTCCTGATGAATCATTGATAAATGGAGGAAGATCAATGGCTTGTAAATCATTCAAGATACAAATGTGCTCCCATGGAAAGATGTAATTCCAACTGTGTGGGAGGTGGGGTTTTATTTTTGGTTTGGTGCTTTGGCAAGGGTGGAAACACAGCGACAGCAATACATTCCATCAGCAGCGTTTAAATCTGTGATGTTTGTGATTGTTTAATTAGGTTTCCTACTTTGAGATCTATTTGGACAAAATAAGGGACCTACTTGATGGTGAGTTCTGTGTTTCTTCCGTGTCTGAGCGCCTTGGCTTCATACAGAGCTTTGAACCAAAGCCTGAGCGAGAGCTGACTTTATTTGGGAGGGGATTAAATTTAAACTGCGTGCCTGGGTTTGGGCAGGAGAATTTGGCAGTTTGAAATCATCTGATCTGTCTCCTGTGCACCTGCCTCTGCAGAGCACGAGCTTGGTTCTGATTTCTGAATCAGAGAGCGCCGAGGATTTCACAGCCTGCGAGGGCAGGGCTGGGCCCCCTTGGCCATGGGTGTTCTTCAGAGAGAGCTGATTTCAAAATGCAGGCAGCGTTTTAGAGTTATCCCTTGCTTCTGCCAGGCAGTTTTTGGGGGGGGAGGATCTGCTCCTTGCACAGTTTGTGTCTCTGTCTCTGCGTGTTGTGTGTTAATGAAGGTGAAGTTGTTGATAGGTGTGAGGACAGATGTGTCTGTGAATGTGGAATTCTGTGAATGTGGAATTCTGTGAATGTGGAAATGTCTGTGAATGTGGAATTCTGTGAATGTGGAATTGTCTGTCAATGTGGAAATGTCTGTGAATGTGGAATTGTAAATGTGGAATTGTCTGTGAATGTGGAATTGTCTGTGAATGTGGAATTGTCTGTGAATGTGGAATTCTGTGAATGTGGAATTGTCTGTGAATGTGGAATTGTAAATGTGGAATTGTCTGTAAATGTGGAATTGTAAATGTGGAATTGTAAATGTGGAATTGTCTGTAAATGTAGAAATGTCTGCAAATGTGGAATTGTCTGTGAATGTAGAATTGTCTGTGAATGTGGAATTGTCTGTAAATGTAGAATTGTCTGTAAATGTGGAATTGTCTGTAAATGTGGAATTGTCTGTAAATGTGGAATTGTAAATGTGGAATTCTGTGAATGTGGAATTGTCTGTGAATGTGGAATTGTCTGTAAATGTAGAATTCTCTGTGAATGTAGAAATGTCCCTAAATGTAGCACTGAGCTGTTCTGAATTCCAGGCTGCTCTCCTGTCTCCTCTGCTTTGCCAAAGCCCAGCTTAGTCTGGGCTTATTTCATTCACCCAAGCAATAAACAAAAGCTTTTGTGCCCCAAAGTTGACTTCAAATAAACAGGTACAAGACAGAGCAGGAAACAACTTCTACGTGTCAGAAATATTGGAGGTTCATAAAGAGTGGGGAGTGACTGCAGATCTCATTTATGAATTTCCATCCCCAAAATGTGTCTGTTTATCACCTCTGGAATATTTCTAATGATCTCCACGTCTTTTCCAGTGTCAAAGACAAACCTCGCTGTACATGAAGATAAAAACAGAGTCCCATATGTTAAGGTAAAAGAATAATTTAATCCCCAGCTTTTCATTCCTTCCCACATGTGCATTTATTTACACATTTCCATTTGCATCCAGCGTGTTTGCTGAAATAATTCAACTCCTGTTTGAAGCCTTGCATGTTCAGGTTGTATTGGTTCCTGGGTTTAAACAAGTTTCCTGAAATATTAATGGGCTTGAATCATGTTTGTTTTATTTTCCTGACTTTGAACGTTGCCATTTTGTTAGGATGCTGTTAAATTTTAAGTATTCACATTCCCCTTTCATGTCAGATATGAAAGAGAACAACTTGAGGAATTTTGTTCTTTAATACCTTGCTGTGTGGATGCTGTAATCTCGAACAGCTCAGAACAGATTGGTTGGGTTAGGAATTAGTTTCACGATTTTCTGGGCCCTCACTTGAATGCAATATGTTTGATATGAACATATGTGAGCCTAAATAATATATATATAATATTTTTCTGTTTATTCTCAGCCTGAAGAGCAAAAAGAAATGGATAAAATAATGTATTCAGTGTTACTGCATTAAAACAGAAGGATTTTGCATTTTGTCTTGGAGTTTGAGTGGGAAAAATTAACTCGGGCATGAAATTGAACCCAGATTAGGAATATATGTTGTATCATTCCATGTTTTCTGTGGAAAATTTCGTGCTGTGTGTTTGGATTTCACTGAGTCTTTAATCCTGTGGAAATAAGTGGGCTCCCAGCTTCCCCCTGAAAATCACCCCAAGGTGGGTTTGGGTCCATCGCCTCGCCAGCAATCCCATGGGATGTCTTTGGTCCTCCTCATTATTTTGTTCATTAGTGCTAAATGCTCCTCGTGCTAAACATAAACATCCCTGATTGCCACTTGCCTGTCCCCAGGGTTGTACAGAAAGATTTGTATCCAGTCCTGAGGAAGTTCTGGATGTCATCGACGAAGGGAAGGCCAACCGGCACGTGGCCGTGACAAGTGAGTGTCCCTGGAATTCCCTGCCTCTCCAGAGGGGCTGGTGGTGCTTCCAAGGGATTTCTTGATCCCTCCTGTCCACCAAGGACTCGGAGTTACTTGGTGAATGATTTAATGCTGCTGAAATTGAAACACTCCCAGTGAATTGATTACTGTACTTCCGTACAGAACCTCCGTTGACTTTCAGCTCTGAACTCTGAATTTAAGGCATGGCCTGAAATGGAATTGCTCCATAAAATATCACAGCACGGATTGGGGCTCAGAGGGAAGATATTTTGGGATTACAGAGAGCTAAAATGATGTACTTAACGTTTTCCTTTGGGCTGCAATTCCCTGGTCAAGCAGCAGCCAGAGAGTGCAGGGCAATTTTCAGCCTCTGCCTGTTTATCCCAGCAAAGCAGTGACTTGGATGGGGTTCCAGTGATGGCAAAGCAAACAAATCTTCAGGAATTAAACCCCAAAACAATCCAAACTTGTTGATGTTGTGTTGCATGAACTGGGATAAAAGAGCCTCTTCCCCAGTTTACACTGGAAGATGTCCCTGATCCAAGCAGTGAATTTGGCAGAATCTCAGTTTATCATTAAATTCTTGGTGCTGGGGTGGTATTTTGGGTATATTTGGGGGTTTTTGTGTCTCTGTTTTTAATTTTATTTTAATTTGATTTCTTTTGATGCCCTGCTTAACTCCTTTCTCTTCTCTGTCCCTACCTTCTTGCTTTGGTAAATATTACATTGCTTTTCTTGCCATCATTCTGATAGAAATTTATTCTGAGTAACATTTCCTCCCACTGTTCCTGCTCTTTTCTTTAACAAAAAATACCCAAATACAAATTGGCTGGGTGAGAAAGTGGTTTCTCGATTCTTAGTATTTTCTTTTTCACTACTTTATGAAATTCCAGCGTAACCTGGTTACAATCAAACTTCTTTTAAGTGGCAGCTGAAACCGTAGCTGTGTTTCACCTGTGACCTGGGCAAAGGGGGATTTTCACCTAGATAAGCAACAAAAATGTGCCATTTGAATTTCAACAGCGTGGTTTGGATGAAAACTTTAACTAAATGCAAGATCCCCTCCCAAAATTACACCAAGACCTGCCCAGCTTCTTTGGGATTTGGGATTTGGTAGGCAGGGGCCAGCTCGGACGGGATGGAATTCCAGGGAAGGTTTGAGAGGCATTTAAAGAAAACAGGAGAGGCATTTAAACAAACAAAAGCCCTGGCCTGTGATTGCAGATATGAACGAGCACAGCTCGAGGAGCCACAGCATCTTCCTCATCAACATCAAACAGGAGAACGTGGAAACGGAGAAGAAGCTCAGTGGGAAGCTTTACCTGGTGGACTTGGCTGGGAGTGAGAAGGTAAATTCTCCTTTTTCCTGGGCTGCTCCCACTGGGATCACCTCACTGAGGGTGTCTCAGAGAGGTTTCACAGAACTCTCACCTTAGATAATCATTGATAAGGTTATTTTGATTTTTTTTGTTTAATGTGGGATGGAGAAAAGGAGCAGATCAGAATTATTGGTATATTGGAAGGCAACCCCCCGAAACCTGCATTTATAGTAGAGTGAGTTGAACCAGTGTGCTTTTATACAGATTTACATTTACTTCTATGTAGCTGGAAAAAGCAATGTAATTTTTCTATCATTTATCAAATTAGATATTTTAACTTGCTCACATTGTCATGTCCTGTTTCTAGTTTTTTTGGTAATTATTTCACATATTAAATGGCTGAAATATCAGCAGTTAATGCAGTTTTCAAGTCTGCTTGAAGCTCCCTGAATCTTGATTGTGGTGACTATTTCTGCTTTCCAAAGTAGAAAAATAAACCCCAGAGAAATAACTTTTATCTATTCACCAGAAGAGTTAAGGTTTAAAACAGTGCTGCAAAGCAAAAATGTTTCCCAATTCTCCTTCTGATGTCTTCTGAAGTGTTCAAAATGAGGTTTATTGGGATTTTGGGTTGCTCATTGGGACCCATTAATTGATAACCCATGGGTACAATGCAGAAGTGATTTGTCAGAGTAATTAATCATGTTAATGACTATGATTGCATATGAATGTTAAATTGAAAGCTCTTTATGATGTTTACAAAATGAGGGCCTGGACAGGCACTGCTCTCCTGTGAAAAATAAACTTTTGTGGTTCCTTATGTCTGGACATGGTAGAGAAAACTTGAAATATGGATTTCCTGGGTTGGTTGTCCTCTTAAAAGACACCACTATTTTTATTTTACATCACGTGGCATTTTTAGATGAAAGTACAGATAGTTTTAATGTAATGAAAAATATAGGGCTTTATCCTACACTTGGATACTTTGGAAAATGACTCATCTGGTTTTATTTGTGTAGTAGCAAAAAGGAAAAATACCAGCAAATTAGAATAGTTTGAAATAGAATTTAGCAGTTGTAGGATGCATTTGTCTTGGTGTGAAAATGGGTTGTTTTCCACCACGTGGAGTTTTTGGCCTGCAAAAGGAGGCAGTGGCCATGAACAAAACCTGGCCTGATATTTTTGGTCCATGCAAGCAAAATACAGAGCCAAGATGCTCATTTTGGGGCCACTGAGAGTCTCCCTGTGTGTGTGGACAGCTTGGCCTTGGAAGTGGTTCCCAAACGTCCTCAGGTGAGCACAGACTTCTCCCTGAATAAAATTAGGGACAACTTGCTCTTGGAGTGGGAGAAAAGTGGAATTATTAGGGGTTAGCACTGATATAAAATTCTCGTGGTCCATGCTGAGCTAAGCTGGGTTTTGCTCCTCCAGGAGCATCTTTAGGCTCAGCTTTGCAGGGCTGGAGCTCTGTGTGCTGCCAGCAGAGCCTGACTCTCGCCTGCTCTCTTTGGCAGGTCAGCAAAACTGGAGCAGAGGGGGCTGTTCTGGATGAAGCTAAAAATATCAATAAGTCTCTGTCTGCTCTGGGCAATGTGATCTCGGCGCTGGCTGAGGGAACTGTGAGTATTCTGTCCATGGGGGGGTTGGGGGGATTTTATTTATCTGTTTCTTTACCACGCACGGGAGAAAAAGGAGTTCACATTTCAGTTCTGAAGGGAGAAAATAGTGGCTGGACAGCCACAAACAAGGGACACTTTGGCTGTTCTGCCCGAGATAAGGAATTCATTCTCTGTGGTGTCACTGGTTATCAAACCTTGGCACAATCAGAACAATTGTGGGCTTCAGATCCATTCCTGCTGTCGCTGTGGACTCACGTTCTCTCTTATTCCACTGTTTAAAAGAATTGTTCTTGTCTCTTCCTTGTATCTGCATTAGAAAACCCACGTTCCCTACCGGGACAGCAAAATGACCCGGATCCTCCAGGATTCTCTGGGTGGGAACTGCAGGACCACCATTGTCATCTGCTGCTCCCCCTCGGTGTTCAACGAGGCAGAGACCAAATCCACCCTCATGTTTGGCCAGCGGTGAGTCCTGTTGGGATCAGCCTGGATGCATCCCTGGGGTTCCTCCAGGTGTTTGAAATCCACAGCTTGTGGCTTCTGGAGTTGTTCAAAAACTGGAGAACTTCAGAGAGGTGTCTCTTCGTTCCCAGGAAGATCAATGTTCATGTTGGCCAAGCTGCTCTGCTTGGAAGCTCTGGTTGATTTTCCTGCTCTGCTTGGAAGCTCTGGTTGATTTTCCTGCAGGAAGTACGAAGTGTTGTCTTAATTCCTTGAAATTTAATGAGAAACATAAAGGCACTGGGCAGTTTTCTGTGGAAAAATTGAGTTTTGCTTTATCTGACGCTGCTCTCGATGCTTTTGAGAGGTGTCTTCTCCTTGAATGGCACCTCAGGGATCATTGTTATGGTTGTGAAAAATATTTTTAAAAATCAGGAAAATTAAAGAGTGTGGACTCTGTAACATTGACAACTTTGAGAGATTGCCATGGCAGCTCATGGACCTGATGTTTGGAGGATCTGGACAATTTAGGAACAAAAAGTGTGGAAGGATCCAGAACGAACATTTCTCTTGCGTGTGTGTTTATTGGAAATAGTGATATGAAATGCATTGGGGAAGTTTGCAGAAATAGGTCAGGCTCATTATGTAATTACTGCTTTTGTGGTAATTGGGGAGAACTCAGATCCTTTGGAAAATTACTCGTTTTGTTTGGTTTGCGTAGTAGCAGAAAGGAAAACTACAGGCAAGTTGGGATTGTTTGAGAATTGAGCAGTTTGGAGGATAGAGAAGCTTTGTCTTTGTTTGAAATTGGGTTGTTTTCCACCATGTGGAGGCTTTGGCCTGCAGGAGGAGGCAGTGGCTGTGAACAAAATCAGGTTAAGAGTTGCTCTGTAGTTTTATTTCCCCATTGTGTGCTGAACATGAGTTTGATTTATTGAAGGTCCAAATTTCTGCTGCCCAGATCATCTCATGTGTTGAGCAAACACGAGCACCGAGATGCAGGAATTAAATACAGAGCACCAACAAGTCTGAACTCCAGCTCCCAAGTTAAATTTCAGTTTACATTCCTCCTGGTTTCATTCCTCTTCCCAGTAATCAGTGAAATTTACCTTTCTTTTTGGGGCAAAGCAGTTTTCCAACTGGCTCTGCCCATCCTGGCTGGACACTCAACACTTTCCTAGGAGGAGGAACATTTTGAATGTGATCCTCGCTGAGGACCAGGATGGGAGCTGCAAGAACTGGGAAAATAAGGGAGATATTTGTGAGCTTGGTTGGGGTTTAGGGTGGAACAGGAGTCCCTCGTGGATGGCATTGAATTTTCAGGAAGGAAATGACTTGAATTTCCATGGGAGGATTGGTGTTCCGTGCAGAGCAGCCCATGGATTATCCATGCCCAACATTCTCTGTCAGGATTTGGGGTGGGAATGGTGCTGCCTGATGTGGATTCTTTTCCAGGCTCTTGGCTTGTGGTGTCTCATTTTTCTGATGTGACACAGCTGAGGACCTCAACAGCATTAAGGGGAAGGTCCCTGGCTCGTGGCTGATTGCTGATTCCTCCATTTTTCCTAGGAAAAAGAGAATTATGTCCCCATTAAAATAAATGTCAGGAATAAAATCCATCTTCGCAGGAGCTCTTCTACCAATCAAATTGTACAACTGCTCCTCTGGTAGTAGTGAATCAGCTTTTTTCTCTTTCTACTCCATCTTTTCTTGTGTTTTTATATCATTTTTAATTTAAGTTGTCCGTAAGGGCTTCATCCATCATCAGGATAAACTTCCTGGTGTGGTGGGTTTTTTTTTCCCCTGGTACAGTTAAATGAGTGGAAACTTGTGCAAACCCCGACCATTGGGAATTATTTGAAAAGCACAGGGTTATTTTAAAATATTTGGAATTATTTGAAAAACACAGGGTTATTTTGAAATATTTTTAAGGCAATAAAACTCCTGCTTGCCACAGAATGCAAATCACTGGACCTTTATAAACTGCTGGAGGTTTATCTGTTATTCTTTTCCTTATCCTCTGCCTTTATTCAACAACACTGGAAGCATTTGAAGGGACTCAGTGTCTGAGCAGTGAAGGGCAAAGATCTGAGGCTTTCTAAATTCAGAGTGATTGGTTTGGTTTCCCTTTTTCAACATGGATTTGCTGCCGTAGGTGCTGGGCATTGTTTCCTGCTTGCTTTGCATTTCCTGGCACAATTGTTTGGGTTTGGTTGGAGCTGAGCACTTTCACAATAATAAAGTGGTGCTGGTTGCTGTTAGGAGGGTTGAAATTTGGGATATTTCTGCCCAGGGAGGCAGGAACTGGCTCCAGAGGCTCTGGCAGGAGTTCAGCCCTGGATAACCCCATTCCCTGGTGGTCACCTGCCAGGCATGGCCCTTTCCCCTTTCCCCTTTCCCCTTTCCCCTTTCCCCTTTCCCCTTTCC
>VZRV01004589.1:0-18947 GCA_013398115.1 Falcunculus frontatus | reverse complement strand
CCTTTCCCTTCCCCTTCCCTTTCCCCTTCCCTTTCCCATCCCCTTCCCCTTCCCCAGTTTCCCTTCCCCTTCCCAAGTTTCCCTGCCTCTGACTCCCCTCGTGCTGTGATGTTCCAAACCCAGCTGAGTTTTGCTGGGGGAGTTTCAGGGATGGCTGTGGAGGGTTGGGATGAGCCCAAGGTGCTGCTGGGGGGTCTCAGGTGAAGCTGGACGTGGCAGCTGATCTTGCACAGCAGCAAGGACAGGACTTGGCTTTGTCCTTAATCCAGGAACAGATTCCAGAGCTTCTCATTTCCACAGAATGCTGGAATTTGGGCTGGAAGGGACCTCAGAGCTCATCTCATTCCCATGGGCAGGGACTCCTTCCACAGACCAGGTTCCTCCAAACCCCATCCAGCCTGGCCCTGGACACTTCCAGGGATGGCAAATCCACAATTTCTCTGTTAATTTCCCTCTGTATCATGGAAAAATTCCCAATCCCTGCTGTTGCACTGGGATAAAACTCCCAGAGCAGCTGACCTGGCTTTTGTTGTGCAGGGCCAAGACCATCAAGAACACGGTGTCTGTGAACCTGGAGCTGACAGCAGAGGAGTGGAAGAAGAAGTATGAGAAGGAGAAGGACAAAAACAAGAGTTTAAAGAATGTTATCCAACACCTGGAGCTGGAGCTGAACAGGTGGAGGAATGGTAGGTGCCAAAAATTGGGAGCTGGATGCATCTGTGTCGTGTTTTTAAGTCACATGTGTTTAAATCCTGCCCTAAATCACAATTCTAATGAATTCTCTCTAATCACTAATTCTAACAGCTATAACTCACACTTAATAATAATGAAAGGTGAAGAAGCAAAAACCAGGCAAAGCAGCAGCCATTTACAGGGGGAACCAGTGAAAATGCCCAAATTAGTTTGATTTCAGGTGTGGAGGACACAGGAGGCATCACTAATTTTAGTGTTGTTAATGATATTCATAAAGAAAAGGAGAAATGTCATTATATTTGGGTTTTTTTTTAAATAACTCTGCTCCTCAGGCATGAGGATCATTGTGCTTTAGGGTAATTGAACCTTGGGTTTGGGGATTTTTTTATAATTGAATTTAGCATTAGAATAATTAGTCCTTTAGTACAATGATGGAGAGTGGCATCTGATTAGAACAATCACCATTTGTCTGCTCCTGTGGCTTCTAAACGAAATTTTTGTTGGGAACAGCCAATTTTCTGTTTAGAAACATGGGGAATTGCTGTTCAGGGTGGGTTGTAACATCAGCTGTAGGGTGGTAGAGGAGGAAGAATTTAGAAATTAACGAATTTTTCCTGAAATACAAATGAAAGAATTTTTATTGAAATACAAAATTTTAAGAAATTCATTTACTCTGCAATGCTGACAAATCATTTTAACAACCTATCCTCAGTTTGAATTGTTTATTTCACATGTAAAAAATCAACCCCCAACCTCCAAACCAAGAAACAATCCTGAAATCCAAGGAAACCAACCCTGCATCCCTCTTGCACCCTGAAATCCCAACAAATCCCCAAGAAGGCTGCTTTGGAGCCATTTTTATTCTCTAAATCCTGTGTCCTCCAGGCTCTGTGTGTGGATGTGTTTTGAGAAGTGCCTGAAGCAAGAACAAATTGGGATTTAATGCTGAGTCCCAATTGGTGTGGCACGGCCAGGTCTGGTTTCTCACGTCCCAGTGCAATCCTGGCAGGATAATCCCTGATTTTTATGGATGCAGAGCATTCCCTCTCCCACCTGCCCGTGCTGTTTCCTTGCCTTTCAGAGGAGCTGTTACCTCCTGGTTGTGCCTTTCTCTGGAGACCCTGGCACAGGGAATTTTTCCTTATCTCCATTGCTATGGAGATGCTGGGATGGGGCTTTGTGCCTTGCTCTGTTCTCCCTCCTCCTGCCCGTGTTTGCCACATGTGGCCACTTCAATTTCCTTCCCATTCTTGAGGAATTTCCTTCCTTTTTTTTCATTCAAGAAAAGCCTGGATGGATCCTTTTGTTTCAATATCCCCCTCCTCATCCCCTCCCTCGGTGCTGCTGTTCCATCAGGGTTACCCAGCAATGCATTCAAAAGATTATTGATTTCTTGTCTGACCTTCTGCAATCCCATCCTCTGGAAGGATGGAGGCTTTTTACAAAGGAAGCTGTCACAGGGATCACATCTTGGATAATAGTCCACAGGTACAGCTTGTTCCAGGAATGATGGAAGAATTTCTTCTACAAAATAAAGGGTAGTGGGAAATGGGTGAGCTCAGTTCTCACTGAGGATTTCAGCATCCAGGTGCAGAATTTTTCTGTGTTTTACAGGCAGGAGGTTCTCATCCAATGGATGAGAAATGAAACATTCCATTTGGGAAGCTCCTGGTGGATTTTCCACAGACTGAGGAGCATTAAGGCTTCAACTTCTCTGCTTCAACAGCGAAAAATCAATTCACATTTCCCTCATTAATAATATAAAATACCATCAACCCTTCAGAAACAGGGCAGAAAATATTTGGAGTGAAGTACAGTGATAGAGGTGATGCTGCTTCATTTCTAATTCCACTTTTCCATGCTTTAAGCTGGAAAAAAAAATCATCTGTTTAGTTGGTTGTGCTTTTTTTTGCCCTTTTTGTTTTGCTTTGGGGCCCCACTCAGCCTTTCTGGGGTTTGATGTATTGGTCCTGTTGACCTGTTCCCCTGCCAGTGAGATGAATTGGCCAGAGGAAAGGCTGCTAAAGCTTTCAGGGGCTAAAATATTGGAGCTTTTCCTGGAAAAGGAAAAAAACCTTTGTGGTTCAGGGCTGGCTGTAACCTCCCCACCCCTGAGCAGCATCCAGGGGCTCCCAGAGCCTTTTCCCAGCCTCTGGGGAGAGTGGATTTAATTTCTGGCATGAGCAGCTTGCCCATCCCTCATCACTGAGCCTGTAACTGTGACACAGCGCTGTTCCCCAAGGAAATATTCCCTGGGGACAGGGATTTTGTAGGAAATGTGTCTGCTGTGCACAGGCAGCCTCTGGAAGTTGGTGTTTGTGCTTGAATTTGGAAGGTAAAAGGTGAATATTGGTTTGAACACGGCTGTCCTGGAGCTCTCCTCATCCATCCTGGAGCTGGAAATCCCGAGAGGAGAAGACATTTAAATTCCAGCAGATTTTAGGCTGGAATCTGAGGGTTTCCCTCCTTGTTTACACCTTGTTAATCCATGGAGTTCATCCTGGGAGTGAAAGGAGAGCCAGGAGTTCAGTGCTTTTAGTATTGAACCTGTTGCTGGTTTTTATAGGATCATTAAGGTTGGAAAAGACCTCCAAGGTCATGGAGTCCGTGGAGT
The DNA here is from genome assembly GCA_013398115.1 of Falcunculus frontatus. Lineage (NCBI taxonomy): Eukaryota > Metazoa > Chordata > Aves > Passeriformes > Falcunculus > Falcunculus frontatus. The sequence continues at coordinate 15,640 of VZRV01004589.1, read as the reverse complement.
TTGCATTTCCATGGGATCACCACCCTTGTGAGGGTGGCCACCTTCTCACACCTTTTCCATGTCATTTGTATCCCTGCAAGTGGCACAAAGCCCTTCTTTGTTCCCCTGAGTCCCTCAGTGAATGGCAAGGCCCATCCTAAAGTATCCATGGATTTGGGATTGCCATGAGTCGTGTCCCTGCAGGAGAAGCTGTGCCCGAGGAGGAGCAGATCAGTGCCAAGGACCAGAAGAACCTGGAGCCTTGTGATAACACCCCAATCATTGATAACATCACCCCTGTGGTCGCCAGCATCTCCACAGAGGAGAAGCAGAAATACGACGAGGAGATTGCCAGCCTCTACAGGCAGCTGGATGATAAGGTGGGAGTGTTTGATTCCAGGTGGAAATGGAAAATTATTGCCAAGATGGGTGTATTTGGTGTCTATTTCTTGAGTATTGTGATGGATGATAAGGTGGGAGTGTTTGATTCCAGGTGGAAATGGAAAATTATTGCCAAGATGGGTGTATTTGGTGTCTATTTCTTGAGTATCGTGAACTGGAAGATGCTGGAGGATTCCAAACACTGCATCAAAGCAGATCTTCTCAGCTCTCCCACCCCCTTTCCCTGTGCAGACAGTGTTTGGGAGCACCCTCCAGGAAATCAGAGCCAAGTTTTCCTTTAATTTGCAGTTCAGGCTTTTCCTTTCCTTCAGTGATTTCTGTAAAACCACTCAGCAAACTGTAACAGCATCCTGGAGTCACCAGGGAAAGAAAAAATGGGTGACTGTCCTTAATCATTCCAGCTCTTTGTCACGTATTACAATTTTCAGGAAAATATATCCCCATCCCCTTTTGTTTGTGTTGCTGGAGCTGCAAACACAGCCCCAAGTGCAGGTGGCTCATTTATTTATCTCTTTGCACAGCTTGAGGGACATCACTGGCACTTAAAGCTCTCAGCAATTCCCTTATCCAGCCATTAAGAGCTTTGGCTTGTGGGAAGATGAAAAGTGGGGGGAAAAAAAAAGGCCCAGAAAAAGCCACTCCCCACCGTGGATGAGAGCAGCAAAAAGGCTGGCTAGAGAAAGGGCAGCTCTCATCATGAATCAATACTCAGTTTGAAAATTCAGTTGTAATTAGCAGGAAAACAGCAGAAAAAAAGCCCAGTGTGTCCTTGCCTGTTAAAATTGGGAGTTTGGCTGTTTGTGGATACAGAGGAATTGAGTTTAAACCTTCATTTTGGTGTGCTCCAGATCTCCGTGCACAGTCTGGTTGCACAGCAGCGTTGATGGCACTGAAAAGAGCAGTTTTCTGTAAGGAATTCCAGCTTTTCTCTGATTGCATCCCCAGCAGCACTCTCCAGCTTTTACATGTTGATTAGGAAAAGGAGAAGAAAACTTCAGTCCTTTTTTCACTTTCCTCATCAAAAGCAGCAAAGCCCATTGAGTTTTTCTGGAGGGAGCTGGCAGCAGGTTTGAGTTTTTCCCTAGAAAACATGGGAAGCATAATTTGGCACAGCACTGTAGGAAATGAGAAGGTATTTGATCCCAAACACAGGGATCCCAAACCCAAAATATCACCTTTTATTACCAGTGTTGACAGCTTTTACTGCAGAGCTCTGTGCAGGTTTATTTTTCTCTCCCCTCACAAAGTTTGCTGAATTATTCCCCTTTCTTTTCTAGAAAGGGGAGATAAAAAGTGATCAAATGAGAGCTGTGAAGAGAAATTAAAAATCTCCACCCCTGTTTCATTGCAGGATGATGAAATCAACCAGCAGAGCCAGTTGGCTGAAAAATTAAAGCAGCAAATGTTGGATCAAGAGGAGGTAAGAAACGAAAATAAATAAACCAACCTAAAAAAGCCCTTTCCATTTTGCTCCTGAGCCCCTTGTTTAATGATTCTGTCACAGCTGTTCATATTAACTGGCTAAAATTCAATTGGAAAAGGTGTCAGCCAGGTTTAAACTTTAAATTTCATCATATTCTCATTAAGTCTTGATAAAACTCCTTGAAATAACAATCCCTCCTGCTGGGAAGTGATGCTGGAGGTCCGAGGGAGGAGTGGGGCCAATATTTTTCACTCCAAATGTGGTTTTCAGTGTACCCATTCAGGTATCCAGGCACTACAGACTACAGGGAGTTAGAGGTTTCCTGATATTAAATCACTAATTATCATTATTTTGGCAATTAGAGACAGCAATCTGTGAGATGGAAAAAGCTGGTAATTGGTGCTGCCACAGATTTGCTGTAAAATCTTGAGTTGCTCACTTCAGACATTTGACTGCGTTTTTTCTGTCCCTAAAATGAATGTGGTTTTGGGTTTAGGATGAGGAATACGATCACTAAACTCAGTCCAGCCATTCCCTTATCTGTCATTTACGAGGAGTTTTGAAGATGCAGAATGAGGCAATAACACCAAATTCCCCAAAAGTTGCTGTGATGTTTCTTAGGAATTGCTTTCGTTGTGCATCCAGAAAGGGTTCCCAAGGTGTTGTCAAGGAGAAAACAACGTCTGAACACATCTGTAATCCATCACTCAGGGTTCACCTGCCCCCTCTGGGGACTTGGCCTGGTTTAGGGGAATCTCCAGCTTTATTTTAGTCCAGGATTAAGCTCCTCATTCTCTTGCCACAGCTCAATTTGGTTGCCCTGCACTGAGCACTGCTGCCTGTGGCTACAGCAGCGTAATAAAGCACTTTATGCCTGCCCAGCCCATTATTTCCTGATGTGTGTTGTGAGTTTATTTGTGTCACCTCACCTCTCCCATCTTTTTTACATCCCTTTTCTCACCTAAGGCTGATTTTTCCCTCACACTTGTCCTCGTGCCTTGGTTTTGGGGTGATGTGCATTCCTCCTAGGATGCATTCCTCCTTGGGAGCAGCTGACACAATTATTCCCCACCCTCCCTGTTCCAGTATCACCCCTGGAAGATGAATCAGGTTTTCACTGGCCACTTTTCCCCCTTTTTTTTGCACATTCCTAGTCCAGCTTTGCTGAGTTACGAAATCCCTGCAGCTGATGTTGTTCAGAACCTTTTTCTCACTCCCCTCAGGAGCTTGTCCAGCTCTCACCTTTGAAGGATAAGGTGATATTTTATTATTCAAGGTGTTTTTTCCCACATCAGCTGTCCCTGCTCTCCCCTGGAGATGTGATGAGCTCACTGATCCACGAGCAGCTGCTTCACTCTGCTCCTCCCTAATTAACCAGTCCTTATTTCTGCTTGATTAAGCCAGCAGGTTAATTATAAACCCGAGGCCTGTTGCAGATGAGGCTGATTTTTAGGGGGGCTTTGGTACCTTTTCACCCCTGGCTGCTGCTTAAGGTGGGTGTTTTGGGGGATTCTGAATATTCCATCCTCACATGGAACAGATCCATGAGGTGTTGCAGCCATGGGCCTTTACCCTTTGATTACAGCTCATCCTTTTAATGTGTTATCAGTGCTTTTTGAAACCCTTGCTCCATTTTTTCCACATAATCTCAGCCAGAATCTCCTTGTTTATGCTGTAGGTGATGCACAGCACTTCTTGAAGGCCCAGTAATGTTCACAGGGAAAATTTCTTAAGTAAATGTAAATAATAGTTCCATCTGTGTTTAGCAGGAAGATTATTTGAAGCTATTTTGTTGTTTAAATATTTACATGCCATCTGGCTCTGGCAATCCAATGGGTTTTTCCACAACGTGAGTGCACTTCTGAGGCTACAGCATTACCAGGGAGATAAATTTCCCTTACATCTGAATCCTCTCGGTGCCTCTCTGGGCACGAGCCAGCCTCCAGAGCTGCCTGCCTGCTTTCCTGTTTTCCATGAGTGCTGTGAGCCAAAAAAAAGAGCCTTTTTTTTCTGTGACATTCTGCTTTTTGGGTGGTCTGGTGGAGAGGGGTGTTTGTGTTCTGCTGGGGGTCTCTCACTCAGCTTCTTGGTGGACAGATCAGGAGAAATCCACCCAAAACATTTCAGCAGGGAAGGTTTTATTCCGCTGTCTGCAATGTTGGACTAATCCATAATCCATATTTCTTGGGAAGGAGGGAATTCTGTGAATGTATGTCCAGACTCTGCTGTTAGGATGAGGCCCTCTCCTATCTCCTGCACTGGTTTTATCTGTTGTAATTCCCCTTTTCATGTTTTCACGCCGTGTCAAGGCCCTGATTTTGTGATTATCCTTGAAAGTGCAGTATTAGCAGCAAATGTTAGGTGTCACTTTTATTTATTTTCACATCATTCTGCAGCGCAGGGCTGCTGGTGGGGCTGGGGTTGTGCTGAGGACACCACAGCTGAATTTTCAAGGCTTTACCACCTCACTGAACATCAGTTCAGGGGCAAGGGACAGGACTAAGCCAGTGACCTCTCCCAGTCACTGAAACCTCAGCATCTCCCCCAGCAGCGTGCAAAGAGTAAATTTAATTTTCCAAGTTTTACAGCTTGGAAACACCAGTGTGTGTGCAGTCAGTATTTTCTTCTGAGATAAATATTTTCCCTCAGCAAACAGGAGCAGCTAATCTGTCCTCAGCATCATCCTTCAGATGATAACTGGGAATAATCATCTTAGGTTTGCTTATCGAAACATTTCTGTACAGCCACAAGCTCTTTGAGGCTGCCTCAGAGAGCCCTTTTCTCTCAGCTCAGTTCAAAGCCCTGAGCCCCTGCTGAAACATTTCACTTTGTGGTATTTTTTTGGTCCGAGCTGCAGCGCTGGATCGAGGGCAGAAAATGTCTTTGGAGCTCTGATGCTGTTTTAAATCAGTTTCTCTGCCTCAGTCTTGGGTCATAATAGGATTTGATGAAGATTTTTCTTGTTGCTGAAGTTCAGAGCTATTTTTCTGTGCTTCTTCCAAATGCTTTTATGCTGGAATTGGTGCTGTTTTCAGAATTTCTCCCCTCCTGCACACACGATTTGTGCTCACCCTTTTCTCCCCTCTTTGCCCGTTTTTCCCCTTTTCAGCGTTGTCTTTGGAAGGAGTTTTCCCTTAATGCTGCTGTGATATTTCTTCCCAGCTTTTGGCCTCCACGAGGAGGGATTATGAGAAGATCCAGGAGGAGCTGACCCGACTCCAGATTGAGAACGAAGCAGCCAAGGATGAAGTAAAAGAGGTGCTCCAAGCCCTGGAAGAGCTGGCTGTCAATTATGACCAGAAATCCCAGGAAGTGGAGGACAAAACAAGGACCAACGAGCAGCTGGCAGATGAGCTGGCACAGAAAAGTGTAAGAGCAGCTTGTTCTTCCTCTAGGTTCTCTCCTTGCTCCCTCAACATTCCCAAAGTGCTTCCCAAAAAACCTGCTGGTGTCACCCTCTCTTCCCTGTCTTAATTAACCAATGGAATTAAGGTAATTCAGAAGCTGCTCCGTGGAAGTTGGTGGCAGATTGTGGCTCTTGCCGCAAGGAACTGGATGTGAGAAGTGGCCATCCTGTGTTTTGGATATTTAAAACCTGTATTTTGCCAAGAAAGCTGTGAAAATCTGCCTCGTGCAAATGGCAGCGTTTTGTGGTTTTCTGGACTCCGTGCTGCGGAGCAGGGATTTCACAGGGAGCCAGGGGATCTCAAGGAAGGGATCAGGAAAAAAAATTAATCGGCTTTTTCGGCTGCTGTGTCCTGATCTTAAGGAAAAAATATGATCTGAGGAAAATCGAGACTGGTTGAGTAGCTTAAAGCATCCTTTTCCCTTAATTCATTACACCAACTTAAGGAGCTGTTGTTAACAGCTCTGTTTCATTAAAGACTTTGTTATCTCCTTCAGTAAAACAGATTACCACGAAATCCGTTGGAAAAAATTGAATTTTCTATCCCTCTATACCTATTTCTCTGTGATTAACCTCCTTTGATGTATTATGCAAATCAGATTCTTAGCGGATTTGCTACATTTAATAGATCTAAAGTAGCCTTTGGTGGCAAGCGAGTTGTGAAAGTGGATTATGCCAAGGTGGAGCTGGATGTGTCAGTACATGGTGCCAGCAGGCACGAGGGAAATGCCACATGAAAACCACCCAGCCTGCAGAAGGGAGGGTAACTCTTGTTTTTAAACCTTTGCAGAGCGCCCTGACAGCGACCCAGAGGGAGCTGGGCCAGCTGCAGGAGCTCAGTAACCACCAGAAGAAGAGAGCCACAGAAATCCTGAACCTGCTGCTCAAGGACCTGGGCGAGATCGGGGGAATCATCGGCACCAACGACGTGAAAACTGTGAGTGGGCTTTGTGCTTGGCCCAGCTCCTCCTGCAGGGAAAAACACTCCAGAAAATCAGGGAATCCCAGAGGGGTTTGGGTTGGAAGGGACTTAAAGCTCATCCAGTTCCAAATCCACCCCTGCCATGGGCAGGGACAGCTCCCACTATCCCAGGGTGCTCCAAGCCACTTCCAGCCTGGCCTTGGACCCTTCCAGGCTCTCCTTCAAGAATTTTATGCCCTCCCTCCTCCTCCTACAAGCAGCACTGAAGAAATGCAGCAGACCATACTAAAAATATCTCAGAACTGGGATTTTTAGGGGGGCAGCAAGTGGTTCATTGGCAGCATCGGTGCTGATCAGGTGGGGTAAAAACCTCAAAACCTTAAGCAGGGGCAGCCACAGCTTCTCTGGGAATTCCATCCCAGCCCCTCCCCACCCTCCCAGCCAGGAATTCCTTCCCAATATCCCATCCATCCCTGCCCTCTGGCACTGGGAAGCCATTCCCTGTGTCCTGTCCCTCCATCCCTTGTCCCCAGTCCCTCTCCAGCTCTCCTGGAGCCCCTTTAGGCCCTGCAAGGGGCTCTGAGCTCTCTCTGGATCCTTCCTTTCTCCAGGTGAACCTTCCCAGCTCTCCCAGCCTGGCTCCAGCCCTGGGAGCATCAGTAGATGTGGAATTTGTGGATCCAGCAGTCCTCCTCCCAGGACATTCTGTGTAAATCGTGTCTGAGCAGGCAGGAAGACACTGCAGAGGTCTTTGTCTGGCTGGGAGAGGCTCAGTGTCTGGGCTCACAGTTCCCACAGTTATTCCCAGCTCAATATTTGGGGCCAGAGCCCATCTGGGAGTCACTGAAGTGATTATTGGGGGGTCTGAGTTCCCCCCAGAGCAATACACGTAGCCCAGCTCCTTCCTTGGCTGGCATGACTCAGAATTCCCAGAATTTGAAAAAGCTTTATGGGTGAGATTTGGCTTCTAGGGTGGCCAGTTTTTTGGTCTGAAGCTTGGTGCAAATGTTGGTCAGGCCTGCTTTGAGATTCGCCTTTCTGTGGCTCTTGGCTTTAGGGATACAGCAGAGGAGGTGGCTGCTCACTTTGTCACATCTGTAGATGAACAAAAATGCTGATTTCAGAGAAGATATTTGTATGCTCATTGCTAAATGGCAGTGATGGAAACTTTCCACGGCCTGGAAAATCTCCCTGGTGGTGTTAGTGCCATCTTTGTCCATTTAAAACCACATGAAAACCAGCAGTGGTTAAAACTGGATAAATTCATTTTTGAGATGTACGAAAACTCCTTGCGATACATTTTTGTTACTTTTCGTTCACTTTTTTGTTGATGTCCTGCCAAGGCCCCCTTAGGGGACAGCAGGAGCTCCAGCCTGTGCTGCTGCAGAGGACACAATCCCTGCTGTCCGTGTGGCTCTGCAGATTCCAGCCTTTGGAGATGTCACAGCAGCCTCTGGTGGCCGCAGGAGCAGGGATTGGGAGAGGAGATCTTGGCAAATGGAGGCAGAGGCAGTTTGGTACAAGTTTTTATAGGAACTGAGATGTCAGCACTTCAGGGGACAGCTGTCAGTGGAAATAAGGCCAGACTGAGGAGCGTTTAGGAGAATCATTTCAAATTTGTTGGCAATTAGCATCTTCTCCGAGTGTGTCTAATTTCAGAGCAGACTGAAAATTTTGGAAGAAGTCTCATTTTTCAGGATTTTTGGGAGGAGGAGCAGCACGTGTTCCCTTCCCTTTGGCAGTGCTGGGAAAAGGGGGGAAGCAGATGAAGTTGAGCTGTGCTTTTGCTCAGGGAGAGCTTGCACAGCTCCTCAGTGGAATATCATGAGCTGGAGGGGACCCACAAGGATCAAAGTCCAGTTTCTTTCCCTACACAGACCCCCCAAAAATCCCACCCTGTGCCTGGGAATGCCTCTGGCAGCCTTGGGAATGTGCCCATTCCCTGGGGAGCCTGGGCAGTGCCCAGCACCCTCTGGGGGAGGAACCTTTCCCTGAAATCCAACCTAACACCTGGTAAACTTTCTGATATCCCTTCACACGTGTGTATAAAACATACAAGATAAAAGGACAAATCAAAAATTCAAAAATTCTGAAGGAAGATATCTCCTTAATATAATAAGTGCTCTTTGCTTTGCAAAAAGATCCCCATTTTGACTTTTTTGTCCTCCAAATACGAGTTTTAAGTTCTCAGAAATCCCCGTGCAATAATTACCACCCTCCTCCCCTTCTCCAAACTCTTTCTAAAATGACACCTGGCCTGTAAAACCATCCCAAACCCCAGCCCAAGTTCCCAGAGCAGGGAAAATCCTCTCGGTGCTGTGGCTGTGAGCAGCTGGCAGCCCCCGTGTGCTCAGTTGGCAGATGTGAACGGGGTGATCGAGGAGGAGTTCACCATGGCCCGGCTCTACATCAGCAAGATGAAGTCAGAGGTGAAGTCGCTGGTGAACAGGAGCAAGCAGCTGGAGAGTGCCCAGATGGACTCCAACAGGAAGATGAACGCCAGCGAGAGGGAGCTGGCGGCCTGCCAGCTCCTCATCTCCCAGGTGGGTCTGCTCCTGCCTTCTCCCAGGCTTTGGTGGCCTTCCCAGCCTCCTTCCCCATGGAATGCGCATGCCAGGAGTGAGAGATGAGCCTTATGGAGCAGAGCGGTGTTGTCTCTTGTGTGTTTTGTTGTTTGCTCTCTCTTGTCTCGTTCCTCCCCCGTTCTGAGGTCCTGTCCTGAGCTCTGGCCAAGGTCATGTCCTGCTGTAGATCTCAAAATGTGGAATAGCACTGAAATTCCTTCCTGGAGTGGTTTCCTCACCGGGAATTTGATGATCTCAAAGGTCTTTTCCAACCTAGTTCATTCTGTGATTCTGTAATTTGTGTCTTGGATCACTTTAAAACATCACTGAGCTTTTAAAGGTATTTTTCACGGCCAAAACTTCGGGCAGCTCCCCGGATCTGCTCTGTGGGTGTGGTACAAAATAACACGGAAAACTTTCTGGGATAGAAATCCAGGTGGGAGGAGGGGTTCTGAGTGGGTGGCAGGGACGGGCAGCGATGGTTGTGGAGGGGCTGAGAGCTCTGACACCGTCACCTGCTCAGAAGTGACCATGGGAAGGGAAAGACACGATCCAATTTCCTGTATTTCATTCCCTAGCAGTTATCCTGAGCACCCCTGGAGCAGGGAGAGCCCCTTTTCCTTCAGCAGAGTGTCTTTATTAAAGTTCTACTCAATCAAGCTGTAGCTGGAAGCGTGATTCTTAAAATTGCAGGGATGCTGAGGGAATGGGCCGCCCAAAAATGTCAACTGGAAACAAAACCAAGGAGAAAAACTCTTGAGCAGGTGATCTCCTGCCTTGGCATCTTGGAGGTTTTCCTTCTAAGTGCATGTGGAAGCCTCCCTGGGGTTAAAACCGAAAGAAGATGGGGGAACTATTTAAATTCCAGCTCAGGGTTGCTCCTCCAAGTCTCACCTTCACATCACCACCGACCCAGAGGTCTCATCCCCTCTCTGCCAAGGTGAACTTGAAGGTGAACCACAGGTTCTCCAGTGGCTTTTTAATTAGGATGCAATAATCCAAACAGTATCTTAAATTTTTGTCCTCAAATTCGAATATTTTAATTCCATTTTGGGTGTTTTCACCACAGACTTTGCTGGTTTCTATTTAACCAGAAGCCCTTCTAGCTCAGAAGGGCAAGAACCAAATCATCAGGAGGTCTGGGGAGAGTGGATCTGAGCTCCTGCAGGTTGAAGATCCCAAAGCCACCTCATAAGGCTGGTGTCCACCTGCCTTTAAAAAGCTGCTTAACACCAAGGCAGGAGCTTCCAGGGGTGTTTTGGGATTACTGCCTGAATTCCAGAGTGGGCTACTAAGTGTGACCTCTGAAAACACAGCCTGCTTTGATCTCTTAGCTCCTTCCCAGATGTTTTGCTGTGAATTCTCCCAGTGGTCACCTCTGGATGTGGAAATTCTGTTTTTGCTCCTTTATGGAACGGTTTCCCCTGAATTCCTAGGACACAGCTGCTCCCATCTCACTGCTATTCCTTGTCTTTAAAGCACGAAGCAAAGATCAAGTCCCTGACAGACTACATGCAAAACATGGAGCAGAAGAGGAGGCAGCTGGAGGAGTCCCAGGACTCTCTCAACGAGGAGTTGGCCAAGTTACGCGCTCAAGGTACAACTTTGGCTCTCGTGGTCATCATTTCTATCTTAGAACACTTGGTTTTGTGTTTTAATGATGTGAAAAATTATTAGAAGCTCACCCCGATCCTTTAGCAAACAGCAGCAATCAAATATTCTGCAAAATTCAGGGGTAAGAATTTATCTAAGTTTCAAACTGGCAAACTCCCTGCCTCGCTCCAAACAAAGCTGCTTCCCTTAGATGTGCACAAGTTGTGTTTTTCCCAGCTCCCAGCTGGCTTCATTTTAAGGATTGCTCTGTTTTCCCCCTCCAATTTAATGTGGAAAATGTGTGTGTATCAATCCTGGGTTATATAAATTTATAACCTGCAGCCTTAAAATCATTCTGGATTTCTGCACAAGGGATTTTCCCTGACTGAGGGAGCAGCAGGTGGGGACAAGATTTTTATTTCTTAAAGAGCTTTTTTTATCACCTCCTTCGTTGTTAGGAGAGAATCTTTATTCCATCTCCCGGAATAAATGAAATTTATTTAAAAATCTAACATTTAAATTAAAAATTTAAAATTAAAACTGTCTCCACCTTTGAACAGAAAAAATGCACGAAGTCAGCTTCAAGGACAAGGAGAAGGAGCACCTGACACGGCTCCAGGATGCAGAGGAGATGAAGGTAGTTTGGCACAGTGGAAATGTTGAGGGAATTTCTTGGTGAGATTGTTCATTGGGGTGGAATTTTGTTTTCCTGTTCACATGGCCAGAAATTACATTGATTCACCTCTATGTTACACTCATTTTTTGCTGGTGGAGCTCTGCTGGAAGTCAATTTGCTCAGCAGTGAATGAGGCTGCTGGGGTTAATATCATTTAAGTACTTATAAATTTGATTTTAAAAGAGGCTACTTCCCCAAAGTTTGGCTGGGATTCTGATTATCTCCTGGAAATAATAATGAAATATATAAACCTGTTTTCTGGTAGTTTTCCTTTGGAAAGCAAAGAAATGTTTGTAATAATGAATTCTTCTGATGGGGTTGCAAATTGCAGACAAGGAAAAATACAGTTTTACAAGGACAGTGACAGAGGTTTGTAGCCTGCAGAACTTTTCCCTCCATTATAAAAATTTTAAGTGATTAAAGCAGTAGTGATTAAAGTGGTTGTACCTTACAGCTCTGAGGAAAAAAAGCAAATCTTTTGTTAACAATCTAAAGACATACATTGAGTTCTTCTTGCTGCTCGAGGCACGTTTACTCCTAGAATTTAAATTTAAAGAACAATTTCAATAGCAGGGCCATGGATAAACAATTCTCAGAGGTTTGGGTTTTAATTCTGCCACAGGTAGAGCTGTGCCTGTATTTCCTGGGTGAACAAACAGGGGAAATAAGAGAGGATTGGTTAAAATCAGTGTCATTTGTGGCCAAGCCCTGGGTTTTCATGTGGTACTTTTTGCAAGAAAATGAGTCAGAATTGTTGTACATCTGTTGCTAAAAACGGAATTCAACGCTTGGATGAGTAGACACAGAGTTTTGTGATTACAGCAGGAAATGCCAGGCAGATTCCTGAATGGATTTGGTAGTTTTCCCTCAAATCTAGAGGCTGGCTAAGAGGGAGCTGTGTGTCCCTGGATCTGTGTCTGATTCCTGGCTCTGGTGTTTGCAGAAGGCTCTGGAGCAGCAGATGGAGAGTCACAGGGAAGCCCACCAGAAGCAGCTGTCCAGGCTGAGGGATGAAATCGAAGAGAAGCAGAAAATAATTGATGAAATCAGGGAGTATGTTCACCCTCTCCATCCTTTCTCTGTCCTGGGATGGTTTGGGGTTGGTTTTGTTAGATTTGATTGATGTTTCTTTGTAAGTTCTGTCCTTACATGCAGCTGCCAACCCTGTAATTATTTTGCAGGGTGGATTACAGTGCCTAATTCTTTATTGGGGAGCTTTAATAAGGCCATAAAATTATGGAGAGTTAAAAAAAAGGGGTAATATTGCACCTGCAGGTCAGCAGGTGAGAGGAGCTTGGAGGAGAGCAGGTTTTAAAGGATCATGGAATCATTTGGGTTGGAAAATGCCTTTAAGGTCATCAAGTTCAGCCACCAGTGACCCAAGTCCCCAGGAAGGGTTTGAGATCCTCTCACCTGCCCCAGACCTTCTGAGAGTCTGGGTGCCTCAAACAGCTCCCATTTTCACACATTTTTATATCTTTTCCTCACACCCCAATGTGACTCTGTTATGTTTTGCTCCTGTATTCTTCTTTTTCTAAAATCTAGGGATTCTTTTATCCTATTTGTTGTATGGCCAAAGATGAATTGCAGGGAGATGGGGAAGCAAGACAGAAAGATGCCAACAACACTTTGTGTCCTTTAAGGCAAAGGAGAAAAACCACCGAATTTAGCTCTCCAATATTTTAAAACAATGTCCTTCAAGTTCTTTATGCTTGATTTCTTTCATAATTTTCCAGTAGAGAGTTACAGCTTTACTTTTTTTCTGCCCAATCCCATTTTGTTCGTGGAGATTTACCCTCCCTTCCTCCTGGGGTTCAGGCTGAGCCGTGCTGACTTTTCCTTTCACATTTCCAGTATGAACCAGAAGCTGCAGCTGGAACAGGAGAAGCTGAGTGCTGATTATGATAAATTAAAAATTGAGGACCAGGAAAGAGAAATGAAACTGGAAAAGCTCATGTAAGTGCATGGTTTCCTCATCTGGTATCCCTGAAGCTTGTGCCTCTTCATGTGTCCATGGAAAATGTGCTTAGGGAGAGGGATTTGTGTTGGAATATTCACTGAAAAGATCATTTCAGCAAAGCCAGCAGGATCTACTAATAAATAATTACCAATTACTCTCTATTTTTATACCACGGGCTTTCCAATAGTGGCTTTGATACTTGCCAAAAAGAGTTTATTAGAGCTCTGATTTTATAAAATATCTCAGCAACTGTTGAATCTCTCATTCTTTAGTGCACAGTAAAAACAAGCACGAAAGAAGTTGGGAATTTTTGGTGGGGTTTTGTTGATTTTTGGGTGTTTTTTTAAAGTAACAAATCAGATGCCTGCATCAAAGCCTTTCCTGGAAACGAGAGAGAAAAATCCCATGTGTGGACACGAAGGTGGAGGTGGTGACTGAGCCCTCCCACATGATAAAATTGGATATTTGGGGCAGTCAAAAGCATCATTGGAGATGTACAGTTTGCTCCCACCTGCAGATGTGCTGCTCCAAGATGTGCTGGTTGGTTCTCCTCTGTTTAATGTGATTGATCTGTGTTCCATGTTGTGATCTTTCCAGACTCCTTAATGATAAAAGAGAACAAGCAAGAGAAGACCTTAAAGGGCTGGAGGAAACAGTGGTAGGTCTTAACTACACTTTATTCAGCTTTTTCCCCTATATCTGTACACCCTGGTGATATCTATTGTAATTTTTGAGTAAACAGCTTTGAACTGCCTAAATTAAAAAATTTTAAAGGGTTGCTTTTACTAATTTTGGAGAAATAGTTTTCTTCAGTATGGTTTTGGGGCTGGATGGGGTTTATTTTGTGCCATTTAGAATGGGCCAATGTGTTTTGTGGAGAGAGAATCCAGAGCTCTTTCTCCTGTTACCAACTCAAATCCAAGGAGAACTTTTACACCAGAGTATCTGCTATGTCCTACTAATTTGTGCTTTTTAAAAATTATTGTTTTGTTATTTTGATTCCAGGCAAGGGAACTCCAGACTCTTCACAATCTGCGTAAACTGTTTGTCCAGGATCTTACCACCCGTGTTAAAAAAGTAAAACTCTACTCTTTTAAACCCAAATCTTCTCCTTTTTTTTGCAGTTTTCTTATGATTTGCTGGAAGCCTTTAGTGCATGCAGTTACAAAATGGGATAGTGTCTTTTTTAGCAGCAGTGAGAAACAAGATTAAAAGTGTTCTGATGTTTATCAGCTTTTATCTGGTCCTGATTTGATAAGGAAAATTTTGGTGGTTGAGGGAATGAACTCATCCAGTGAAATTTAGCTACAAAATTCTCAAAGCTATTGAACTTCAGAAATTATTTAGTATAATTTGATTTTCCTATTCAGGATCCCCTCCCATAATTATTCAGTAAAAATAGCTTGGTTTTTGTGTAAGGGGTAATGTGATTCTTAAATATCAAACGAAGAGTTAAAATAATTTCTCTTAAATTTGGGGCTCTGTGAGACTTTTCTGCCTTTGGGGAGCTCAAATTCAGCAAAGAGCTGAGTTTCCCCTTCATTTTGTGTCCAACTTTGCTGAGTGCTGCAATTCTGTGTGCAGAGTGTTGAACTGGACAGTGATGATGGAGGTGGAAGTGCTGCGCAGAAGCAGAAAATTTCCTTTCTTGAGAACAACCTGGAACAACTTACAAAAGTTCACAAACAGGTAAAGGCTCCCTTTCCCTCCTTCCCTCCTTCCATCCAAAAAAAAAAAAGCACTTTTTTAATGTTTGCAAGGATAATTTCGGAAGGTAAGCTGTGCTGTTTGAGAAGGTACCCACTAAACCCCCTGGCATTAGGAATTAGAGCTGCTCTTCCCACTCCCTGTACTTCTAGGAATGTGGTAAATAAGGAATTTCTGTTTTTCTGGGAAAATAGATCTGGTTTGGCACTAAGAAATGCTTAAAAATAGCTGGTTTCTGGATGGGTTGTGCATCCCCAATTTGACTCCTGACCTGAAGCTGCTCAGAGGCACCTTGGAGGTGACTGGAGTGGATTCAACCAGCCAAGTTTTCATTGAAAACTATGGGATTTGGCTTTTCTGTGCAGCTGAAGGGCTGGTGCCTCCCTGGGGTGCTGAGGTTGGTCATTTCTGGGCTTGTCCATATCTGTGTCCTTCCTCCTTCATGGAATTCCAGTTTTACTGAATCCTAGATTGGTTTGGGTTGGAAGGGACCTTAAAGCCCATCCTATTCCACCCCTGCCATGGCAGGGACACCTTCCACTATCCCAGGGTGCTCCAAGCCCTGTCCAACCTGGCCTTGGGCACTTCCAGGGATCCAGGGGCAGCCACAGCTGCTCTGGGCACCCTGTGCCAGGGCCTCCCCCCCCTCCCAGGGAAGAATTTCTCCCTGAAATCTCCTCTCCCAGTATGTTGGAGCTGTGTCCCACTGTTCAAGTGCACAACACAAAACACTAAAGCTGTTTTGATTTCTTTTCTGAGCAGTGACATAACACTGTGCACTGCACTCTCCTGAAGCTGTATTAGTGACCCACACTCCCAGATTTGCTTTAATTATTCCTGTGGAAGTGCCAAAAGAGCAGGAAGTGCTGGACTGTGACAAGTGTCCGCTAAGGTTTGGGGTTTTGAGATTCCCAGGGAACAGATGGTTTAAAGACCTACTTTCTAAATGTGGAAACTGGGACATGTTCAGAGTGGTTTTTCTTTTACCATTTTGCCTTTTTTTTTTTT
>VZRV01004587.1:0-110705 GCA_013398115.1 Falcunculus frontatus | reverse complement strand
TCTTGTGTGTGGTCAGAGGTGGCCCAATGTGTGGCACAGTGGACTGCTCATGGGTGAAGGCTGCCAGAAAGGAAGCACAGGTCAGTTCTGTGTTGCTGGTGTATGGGAAGTTGGGTGATACTGACTTCTGTTTTGGAGGCTTTGTGCTCAGTTATGGGCCATGATGGGAGGCCTAGGTCCCACTAAATTGGGTTGGTTTTGGGGGTTTTTTACAGTTAGTAAAAGTATCCATTATCCTAAATGCGTTCCATTCTGTCCTGCTTCTCTTTCATAAGTTCTTGCTGTTGACCATTTTGAAGATTGACCTCCAGCAATTTATCTCATCTCCTTCTTCCTGGAGCAGCTGAGTGGGGAAGAGGTATCACTTGTTTATTGGTGGTTTAAAATTGGCTTGCTGCAGACTCTGCTGGGAGGGATCCATGCGAGAGCCGTGGCTACTGAAGGGATATGGATGCATTGGCCAGGGATGACTCTTATCTCTTTCATGACCAGAGCACTCACCTGTTACTACTTTAGTAGTTGGTGTCTTAGCTCTGGTTGGCTCCCTTGCTACAAAGAAAGGGATGAGAGAAAAGAATGGTTGAGTCTTGGGAAGGATTCTTGGCAAAGCATGTTGTGGCATCTCCCCAAGAAGGATCAACACTAAGACAACTCTGGCATGTGGGTCTAATTGAAAGAACTTCAGCGAGGAGTTGAGTGGACACTTTCTTGCCCACCCTCCACTGGTCACTCTTGCATTCGGGGTCAGCATTGGTCAGTGAGGTCATATTTGTTGAACTGCACTTTCCATGGGTGTGCCAAGGCCTGTGCATCCTTTGGCTGGAGATGATACCTTGGGTTATGCCTCTCACTCAAAACTGTCCTGAGCTGTAAACTGGAGATGCGTTTCCAGTTTCCCTGCCTTTTCTTCCCCCCTGCCCCACTGTGCATTCTCAGGGCAGCATTGTAAGAAGAAGGAGGTGTGTTAGCTTGTGTCTGATCAGTAGCGGTAGGGCAGGAACTCAAGGATGCCTGTACCCTGACAGAGGCCTGTGCCCCAGAGCCAAAGCCCTGAAGTTGACAGGAGGAGGATACAGACATGGTCATGCGTGGGTCAGTCCCAGGACCTGCCTGCGTCCCATGGCAATGGCAGGGGGAATTGAGAATGAGTACCAAAACTGAGGCCTTTGTGGGACGTGCTGCTTAGGAGAGAAGGGTGGGAGCTGGAAGAAGCAGGCAGAGCAGCAGGAAGGGCAGGAGGCAGCCTTACCAGGATATGATGTTCCCAGCTGGGTCGAGGAGAGGGAAGAAGCAGATGAGGCTGAGGTGACAGGCAAAGAGCTGGAGCTTGGAAATGTCCTTGTCAGTGGAACTCCTGGGCTAGTGGCAGGGCTGGTCTCTCTCAAGACAGAGGTGCTGCTGGTGGATGTGGCAGGGATGGCCTGTGTCTGTGTGACGAGGTGCTGCACAGGGTGTGTCAATGTTGTTCTTATGTGGGTGACAACTACAGAGAGAAAAGCACAAGTTGATTGAGGGTGGCAGGGCAAGAGGGGCAGGCAAAGGAGATAGGCAGTTCCCAGGCAGAAGCCCTGGAGAATCACCCTAGGGGTTAGAAAGGCAGAAGTTGACTGCACTGAGTCTTACTGGGCAAGAGGGAGAAGTGGGCCAGTGGCTCTCCCTCAAAAAATATGGAGCAAAAACTGGGTCTGAAGGGTACTTTCTGAGAATTTAATACTCCCTGCCTTTTTCTGAAGCTCCTGAGGAAAGAAGAGCCTTGTTGGATGCACGTTTCCCCTCTCACGTATTCCAGACTGGGCAAGACCATCATCTGGAAAAGCTGGGGTAAAGTGAAGCAGAGTTGTAGGCCAAGGGCACCTCTCTACTCTCTTTTACTCACCTTCTGGGTAGTGCAGAGTGGTTGCTTCAGTTCCCTCACTCTCTGTGAAATAAGAATGAATATTTTTAATGGCTGGGAGCTGGTAAAGTTCCTAGAGGAAGCTGTAATTGCTTGCACAAAAAGACCCAGATGTATACACCCCAACAGTACGTTGTGGGAAAGACCTGGATTTGGGAAAGAGTGTACAGCTGCCCTCCCACTATAGTAGACTTCCCACCACACGCTGTCCCAGCCTATGCTGTCAGTTGCTAACCTTGTAATTCACATTGCCCTATAGCCTCAGAGGAGAGCATCCTTATTTGTATATTGAGTGTCAGACATTCAAAAAGGTTAATATTTTTTGGGGGGAGTATTTGTTACAATGGCTAGAGGGAATATATATTCTGTGGTCTGTGAGTTTTCAAGAACTTGCTTTGCCGTATAGAGAGATTTTGTCTAAATTTGGAGGAAGTGTTGGAAGAGAAATGTTAGCTTTAACACCATATTTGGATGTCAGATGCTTGCTCTGTTGGCAAGACAAATTTCTGTTTTAATCACACTTCTTACCCATGTCCTTTCCTGTCTATTTGCAATGTTAAGACCACTAGTAAGAATGTTTGGGTTTTTTATAAGGACTATATTGATATATATCTTGTAAGTGATGGCTTCACCTGACAGATATAAAAAAGTGCTGTTTACCTGCTGTTGTTAGTTTAGGCTGGCTGAAAGTTGTGCTCCGAGTTGTAGTTTGAGTAGGTATTGGAGAGGTTGCCGTTTCCTTTTTGGTGGTCGTCTTGAAGGGTGGGGAGGTGACCTCTACTTGTTCTCTCTCTGTTGAAGCAGTGGCTGATGAGGCAGAAAGTGATGAGGGACCAGACTTTGGTGTAGTGGCCATGGTTCTTTTCATTGAGGTAGTTATGGAAGGGGTAGTGATGGTTGTAGTCATGTTTGGTGTGGTAAAAATTGATGTTGTATGTTCTTTTGGAGTAAAGGTAAAAAATATAATGTAACCAATCCACAGAAAAATTAAAACCAGATAAATTATAAAAATATACTCATATTTTAAAGATCATTTTTCACCTTTATTTTTTTAATATTTTCAGTATCACTGCTGTATTCATGTTCTCATAGGCTTACCAAATATTTTTGTACTTATATTTAATTTCTATTGCCTCATGTCTGTCTCTGTTCTCATTTTCTGTATTGTCCTGTATTAGATTTGTTTAATATAATTTTTTCTAAGAAGCTAGTTTTGTTGTCACTTTGGCTAAAGTCTATATGGGCTTTGTCCATTGGCTTTTATTATGTTCCAAATCAGCCACAGTTGCAGCTCTCTGTAACATGTATTGAAAAGCTAAATAACATCATACTATAGACTTTCCTTGTCCCAGTGCACAAATCATGTCACAATGTCAGCTTTCACGTGTTTTGACTCCTTTGGGACCTATTTTTAACTCTGCTTTCCCCGACAGCCAGCATCCAAGGTGGTTTATTAGTTGAAGTGCATGTTGGTATGAGGCTAAACGAGGCTCCACAAGCCATAGAATTGATGAAAGTAATTTATGTTGGCAGAGTCACCCTCCAGAGAGCAGGACTTTAGAAGCCTAGACAAAGCTGCTACACTGATACCTGTGTGACTCTGCTTTGGGGCTTGCTTACATTATTCAGAGTCAATAGATTGGGTGCTCCCCGAACTCCATAAATGAACCAGTGGAAAAGAAGCTGAAGCTGAGCTAATAAACCCAACTGGAGCTGGGCTGGCTTGCTGCTTATAGAACTCCTAATTGTGTTTCTCAGAGGAGTCACACAAGTGCCTTTGGGTTGTGTTTTTAACCTAATGCCTATATCCTTTGTCTTCTCATGCACTTTCGATCTACACTTCTGAACACGTCTGGTTTACAAACTCCCTTCTGGAAGCCTGCTTTGCCTGCTTTGTGATTTGGAGTCTAATGCTTGGATGTTGTATGAATTTGAAATGCATTCCTAGGAGTGGTATCTCAACTATGTACAGCAGTATAGAGCAAGTTTACCATAATTTATTTTTGACAATAACACTAAAAACCTACCAGTTTTTGACTTTATTGTGACAAGAGGTTGTGAGGGTGAAGTTCTTGGAAACGTAATTTTTGCAGTTATTGTTGGATTTGTAGTCTCAGTTGATACAGTTGTTGCAGAAGAAGTACTAGGTACTGTTGGTAGGGTGCTTGTGGTAGAGCTCCTTGTTACTTCAGGCTGCACTGTTGTTACTAAGAGAAAAAATCAAAACCAAAGGGTAAGATATAGTCCTTGATAATCTGTTGATAGCATACCTATATAAATTGAAATTCTTTTTAAGTAAAAACACTAGGTTTATAGCTATTAGCAGTAGCTACTATTAAAACCCATTACCTTTTAGATTAAACCTTTAAGAGCAGTTATCCATTGCTTCCTCTGCTATTATGTGCAGTGAATACATTAAACAGGTATTCTGGGAGATGCCTTAAACCTATTTCTTCACTTTAAAGTGCATTTGGCACTAATACTTGTGCATATCAGCAGAGATGGAACATTATTCCATTCTGGAATACTATTTCCAATAGTATCCATAATTTTATTATTCACACAACCCACAGTGTAAAGTTTTCCAATACCATATGTCTTCAGGGAAATTAATGGAATTTCTAACAAATTTAAGATCAGCATATATCGATTCCTTCCCTGTATCAGGCTATAGGGATTTGGTGTAGTCAGTCAGACGTTTCCATCAAGACTTTCTTCAATTGTTGAAGTGTTATATGGCCAGTCACTACTAAGACTGGGATTGAATTTTTGTGGGATCTTTTTCATCATAGAATCATAGAATGGCTTGGGTTGGCAGAGACCGTTAATCTTGTCCATTCCCTCCGCAATGAGCAAGGATGTCTTCAACTAGATCAGGTTGCTCAAAGGCCTGTCCAGCCTGACTTGAATGCTTCCAGAGATGGGGCATCTACAGCCTCTCTGGGCAACATCCTTCCAGTGTTTTACCACCCTCATCATAAACAATTTCTTCCTTATATCTAGTCTGAATCTACTCTCTTCTGGTTTAAAACCATTTACCTTCTCTCATCAAAACAGACCCTACTAAAAAAGTCTGTCCCCATCTTTCTTATAAACCTCATTCAAATATTGAATGGCCACAATGAGGTCTCCATAGAGTCTTCTCCTCCTGGGGCTGAACAACCCCAGATCTCAGCCTATCCTCACAGGAGAGGTGTTCCAGCCCTCTGGTCATTTTTGTGGCCTTCCTCTTCTTTCTTGAACTGAGGACTGTGAGAGCTGGACACAGCATTCCAGGTGGGCTCTCATCAGAGTAGAGGGGCACAGTGCCCTCCCTTGACCTGCTGGCCACACAGCTTTTGATGCAGCCCAGGATATAATGGTACCAGAGTATTTTTCGTCATTTCACCTTATGCATGGGAAACTGATAATGCTACTCTGTCACACAGAAAAGGACATTACTGATTTCATAAACTCTTATCAGGACATAATAGCAGTGTGTAAGTACCAGTTTGGTCAGCTATGTAAACTAACCTGGTGAAGGTGAAGATGGTTCAGGTGGGGTGGTAACGTTTGCTTGTCCTGTTCCATAAAGGCAAAACAGATTAAATTTGTGAATAAAAGCATATTGAAATATCCCAAATAAGGCAAATCTCAGATTGGATTCCAAGAATTGTGTTAATTACTGAGGTATTCCTGAAAGTGTTTAATGTTATGTAATATATTTCAGTGGTAAAGTTCACATCAAAGGACGTAATCACAAAGAAATCAATATATCTCATAATAATAATGAACACTAGTAAGTTTTTGCTATCTTCCTTATGAGACCTCAGTTTTCAGGGATATTGGAACATGGTTTTGTATGTAAAGGAGATCACTAGCTGAGATCCTGGTTACAAAAGTTAGAATTTTGTTAATACGAGAAAAATTGTTCTTAAGGTTTTTTTTACATCTGTATGAAAATCCAAACTGTCCAGCTAGAGTCTATCCAAAACATTATTTAATAAGATGGTTTTTGTGGAAATAAACCATATGGTAATAAACCTCCAGTTAATTTTTAAAAAAATCTCTAAAAAGATATTTACTGAGTCCAGTAGCTACATATGCTCTTCTTCTACACATTCTCTTTTTCTGTGAAATGTGTTGAATACCTCAGAGACTCACAGCTCTGCTGGGGCTGTGCCTCACACAGATTAGAACAGCAATACACTTTCGGGAAGACCCACTCAATTTTACAACAAACATAACTTTTCATGTTGCTAACTAAAACCAGTCAGGTTCATCCAGGTTCTGTATTATAGCATTGCCTACCCTAATCCTACTTTTAATTATTTTTTTTCATTCCTTTATTTTACAAGCAGTATAGTAATGGGATTGTTTTGAAAGGAAGTTATGTTTAGATGAACACTCATTTATGGAGAGGTACTAGAAAAATATCTTCTGTGAGTCTGTGTGCAAATGTTGTAGTACGGTTTTCAAGAAATGCTGCTTACCACATGGCATGCACCTCTCCTCCTCATGGTCAAAGTATTCATCATGAGAGCAGTTGTAACAACCTGAAGAAAGGGGAAGAGAAGTTTGTTTTACATTTCTCAGAGAAAGGCATTTAATTTATACTGTTTATAATCAAATTTATTATATTTGTTATTAAAAATAGCATCAATTGCAACATCATCTATTCAGGTAAGTATTTCCAACATTATCCTCAGAAGGAGGTTTTGTCTATGTAGGAATTTGTGTCGTTTCTCCAGCTATATCCATTTGTTTAATAAAAATATTAACTGCTCTCTCCACGTGTTTTCTTTCCTAAGTACAGTGTATTCTTTTGATTTGGTGCAAGTAAGTATTTCTCTTCCAGATAGGCTGAGACTGATGTAAAGCTAAATGTAGTATAGCTACTGAGTTGGTTATGTATTTAAAACACTATTAGTAAGGGAAAGCAAAACTTCTTCAAATACAACATCAATTAGATTACCATAATTCAACTGTGGTATGACATTTAAAAAAACCATCACTGAAAATATTTATTATGTTCCTGTTTCCTGTTTTACAGTAGTAGAGGTTATTACCTTCAATATTGACATATTTGTAGTTTTGATTTGGACAGTTACATGGCCTGTAGTGCCAGGTGCATTTGTCATCGTTGTAGCCATGGGAAAAAGCATCATCAATTCCTGTTCTTTTATGAGAATTGTAATACTCACAATAGACAGCTAAAAAAGGGAAAAGCAAGAGACAAGTCAGATCTCTTTTTTTTCAAATTAATGGCATGCTATTTTCAAAGTACTAGAAGGAGGACATAATTAATTAACAGTTGGAATAAAAAGAAACTTCACTGAAGTGATTAGCTTCTAATGTAAATTTATATTTTAACTCAGGGAAGCCAGTTTCTTTTTTGCAAACACAGTATGCAGGCATTTCCACAACTTTTAGTGCACAGTGTATTGAAATGTGAAAACAAAACCATCAAATATGACAACTCTAACATTGATTTATAGCATGTTCATCCTCTTTTATTCCCCTGTGTGCGCTGTTCTGGAACACCTTGATGTCTTTTTCCTGTTTTACAGTGTTCCAGCCAACACAGCTGTCTGCGTTCCCTTGACATCCACACAGAAGGTGAATTCATCATGGCTCAAATGAAACATTTTTTTACAGTTTCATACTTTCTCTGCTGGCAAACTCACAGTGCACTATACAGTGATAGCAGAAGAGACAGTCTGCTTTCTGTGACCACATTATTTTCTCTGTCGTTACTCCATGGTTAAAAGAGTTAAACTATTTTGGTTATTTAGCAGAAAAGTACAGATTTCAAAACCCAGCTGACTGAGGTCAACTCTTTGCCCACAGAGAAAATGCAAACTTTGAGGTGGTTATTAGTAAGTTTCCTACGTTGCCAAATGAATATACTGACAATAATCATCTCCTAAACCTGTTTAAGGAGAGCTTAAAGAAACTTACGACAGAACTCGGGGGTCCTCCAGTCAATGCAGATGCCTTTTTCCAAGCAAGCCATGGCATAGACTGCAATGGCATCACACATGCACTGACAGTCCCCTCCAATGTCACACCCACAGGAGTCTCGGACACAGGCCTCATAGTAGGGCATCCGATTCACCTGCATGGCAAAAGGAAGGGATTCATTTTCCAAGATTATTTTGTGCCTATTATACTCTATGTATATGCATAACTACTGCGGCATTATCCACATTTCTCACTGGTTTTCATCACCTGAAAATGCATTGATCAGTATCAGGCATCACCAACAGACTAATTCCTGATTTTTAAGTCTTCATTCTTTTTTCGCTCTTGTAGTTTTAACTGATCAGTTAATACCATACTTAGTTTTTGTGTTTACAAAAGGGCTGGTGAAGTGCAAATGAAAAAAAAAAAAGAAAATTAACATAAATGTGAGCCACAGAAAATTTTAAATGTATTTTATTGGAACATTTTGACGAACAGAAAACCACCTGTTGGAGTGTGAGCATTTGGAAGAATACAGATTATGCCCACAAATAAAAAGAAGAGCAAATAAATTCGTACCTTATTATGACAGGCAGAAAAAACGTGGCTGTTGATGATGGAACATGTCTTTTCTGCCCATGCTTTACGATAAGGGTTCTTGCTACAGGGGTCCACTACAAAGTACACATCCCCACAGAGAGGATTCTCTTTCCAAGAGTTGACAAATTCCAACTCGTTTGATGCCACATACTTGCTTCGAGTTTCAAAGTCATCCTTCATGTTGCCATTATAGTTCCCACACAAACCACAGATCGTTTCCTAGATTCAATGAAAGCACCAAGATCAGTTCAGCGAGTTACAATTCTCACCTTCCCTTTTGATTACTGACAGTTTCCTGTGCTCTGGGAGTGAATGTCATCTACAAATACTCTCTTATACATTCTTAGTGTCTTGTGCATGTGTTTCTCCTCTAAACTGTAAACTGTCATCATTTAGAGATCAAATTCAAACATGCAGTTGCACAAATTACGAACACTTAGCTCAAAAATTTCCTGGATGTAGTACAGAAATCCCTTAAAAGTCAGCCTCTTGTGAAGATCTCTGCTGTTTTGGAGATAAGGATGAAAATGAATTGCTAGTAGCATTTCTGGAAAACCTTTGCCATCACAGAGATTCAAGGCAACTGTGATCAAATGTGCAGTTCAATCTGAACTGAAAGACACTTTACTGAGGAAGTTATTCTGCAATACCTGTGTTTCTCTGGAGATCTTGATGAAGAAGTTCATGTGCTTATTCCAAATAAGGGTCATGTTGTATTTTCCCGGGATAATGATATCAAACATCAGGTGAAGGGCGTTCTTTCTCACTTTATATTGTACAGCAGAATTTTCCCCAGAAATAGCAAAAGTTTCATCTCTCAGTATGATTGTCAGATTCTAGAAGAAAATTTATCTGAAAGTTATAACTTATCAAGTTTCAGTATTTTCCCTGCTGAAGTTCAGATGCTGTGATTTGATTGAGCAATTCACTGCGGAGTAAGTTTCAAAATTTCCTGGCTTCAACACAGGCAAGAGTCTTGGAGAATGAAACACAACATGAGAATGAAAAAAACCCAAACAAATAACTATGGCATTTCCTACTATAACCAAGGCTCTAGTTTTAGCATGTAATTTCACTTAGAAGACCATCTCTTCTAAGATTGAGCCAAAGCTTCCAAAAATGAACAAAACCTGGTCTTAAAATCTATTCAGCTGGATAATGGCAGAAAGAAGAGCTTACCCCAAGGTAAATGCTGATGGATCTGGAGCACGTAACTCCTGATTTCCCACAGATGACATTCTCAGTAACAATTTTGAAAGAGGAAACGGGTCTGTTAACACTGCAGCCATCCTAAAAAAACCCAAAACAAACCACAAGAAGCACAAAAGCCCAACAGACGCTCTGCCTGAAGTCTTCCAAGTTAAGACATAAAACTGTAAGAAAGTACAGGATGCTTAAAATGTCACGACTAATTCTGTTTGGTTTGGGAGGTGATGACCTCTGCTTTGCTGGTCAAACTGACATAACTTCCCTAAAAGCCATATTTGTCTGGTACAGAATACAATGACTATTTAAACATTTTATTAAAAAATCTAAAATGGGTTATAATTGCATGAAAAAGATTGTTTTTTAGATGTAAAATATTTTTATTCTAAGTATTGAAATAAACATAATATAAAGAAACTCATTAAGTGGTTATAAAGATTCAAAGTGCTGTATTGTTTATTGGTGTATCCTAGCATATTTTCATTAGTCACTTAAATCCAGCTATTTCTTGATGCTGAGATGCTGCTGAAATGACCAGGAGGAAGGAGGTTACCATAGCTAATATGTATTCACAGTTGCCATCAAACACAAAACGCTGTCCATCAAAGGTGGTGATGTGACCTTCTCCATACAGATTACAGGTGGAGGAACACCTTGTTTTCTGAACACATTTCCATTTGCCTTTTGTGCAAGTGCTGGGAGTGAGAAGAGAAACCACACTCAGATTTCAAAGAAATGCCATCTTAACCTGCTTCTTTTTATATACATCCACTTTTATTGATAACATGTTCAATTAATTAACTTACTTACACTGAGACCAAGTTACAGTTAATATAAGAACCATAATTAAAATTTATGGACTGCCTAGAAAATTAATTAATATTAATGAATAATAATCCATAATTAATTCATAATAAAGAAGAAACCTTAAATAATTCTTATGCTTTTTTTAATGAAAGAAATAGTACATAAAACCCACTTATTTTTGCTTTTAATGGGATCAGAAGTCACTGCTCTGTGTTGTTTGGGGGGTGGTGGTATTTTTTAAATAATAGATTAGTAACTGGAAAGGGAATAAAGTACTTTGAGAATGCTGCTTAAGAGATGGGAATCTTTTTGGGGGTGGTTGTTTTTATCTACAGAAAAAAAGAAAGATTGTACCCTCATCTTTATTTAAGTACAGTTGTTAATACTTGATTTTATATAATTTACAGTCACAGGTCCTACAGGATGCCTTTATTCCTGAATATACATAGGACAGTAATTGCCCCTGAAGCTGGTACAATGACTCTTCTCTATATGTATATTGTCAAATGTTAAGATTCTCTCTCTGTAATCCCTGTACTCTGTCAGGGTATTTCTTCCTTACAGCTGTTGCCATTTCCTACGCTCCTGTCAGTTAAACACTTCTTTTTATGTGGTTGTACACTTCAGTTAAACAGAGGATCTGCAATGAAAAACTCTGTTCTTACCAGATCTCACATTCAGTCTGGATTTGTTCACCTCTTCCATAAGCAAGGCCACCATATTCACATGGACACTCCTCAGCTGGCACACACCCGCCATCGAGATTTTCATAGAGGCCATCAGCACAGACACAGCCTGATTCACACTTTGTGGGTATCTGGGAAAGGTCAACAGATTGCAAAACAAAAAGAAATGAATGTGAGATGCATTTTATCCCAGATGTGAATGGTGCCAGGAGTGAACCTGTGCTAAGTTCTGTTTTGGCTTGATTTTAGTTTTGTGATGTTCCTCGTACTAACATGCTGTCAATTGAACTAGTTTCGCTTAAGCTCTAACAAATACTAGAGGTGTGAGATACTAAACATACCTGAAGACTCTGAAAAACTTATCTTCCAATCACTACCAGTCTTTCAGAAAGAGTAAAACAGAATATTCTTCATATCAAGAACGCTTATTGCAATTCTTCCAATTAGTCTGTTTCCTTAATATAGGCAAACCCTATCAGGACAGCCAGATGTTCACCTAGCCCAGGTCTCCTGCATTCTGTGATCAACAGCAGCAGAGAGTTGAGAAAAAATAGAACAGGAAGCATAAACCCTGTATTTCCATTGACATGGAGTCACAGCTTATGGAATACCTGAGCCAGAGGTGATAACCACGTAGTTAAGAATCCTTAACAGATTTTTATTGTATTCATTTAATAGAATTTAATTCATTAATTCATGCAATTAATTTCTTAAATCACTTCTTAAATACATGTACAAACTGTGTGTCCACAGCCTGATATTTAACTGTATCATGTTAGATAAAATAATTCCTTTAATTACACTAGAAGGAATGTCGTCTAGTTCTAAGTAACGACTAGAACATTCTACCTCTCTCAAAAGGATAAATATCTCAGAGCTGTGAAACTCACACATTCAATTCCAGTAGCCAGCATCTGACAGGTAGGGGCACATGCAGCTCCATACTTGTTTTCTAAACTGTCAGAACATGATATGTATTTCTTAGGAGCTTTGCAGCTTTCTAGGAAAAAGGAAGAAAAATGAACACTGAAGAGAAATTAACATAGAAGAGAACAGCAAAGTAGTAAATTTACAACATAGAGGACAAAAAAACGTTTCTAAGTAAACAATATTAGACCCATACCTGCAGGATTTTGAGGTTTGCCTGTGCAACTTAGCCTCCCATTAACACAGTAGCTATGGAGAAAAAAAAATCAATGAAAATCTCTTCTAAGAAAGAAATTTTGATGTTTTGAAAAATTGTTTTATTAGAAATGTTTCACTCATGTTACTACCTCCTTCCCATCCTTTGAAGTAGAATATGAGTCAGCTTGTCTCTTCACTTTTTGTCTTATACAGTAACATCAGTTTGGAAAGTGAATAGTAATAATAGGCTATCATCACTATTATCACTAGTAGGCAATCATCACTGTGAGGATGGCCTATCAAGTCATTCTAGAAGTTTTTATATAGCTAAGTGCTGTTGACAAAATCTCCTAGTAGGAATAATCAGAACTTAACTATTATTTCCTATTTTTCTCTATAACATTTCCAAGCTTAAGGTAAATCAAATGCTTTCTTTTCAGTTAAGAATATTTGTAGTCTAGAAAAGGGCAAAAAAGATGTCTTGAAAAATAAATTTATGCTGTTAAAAATAAAGGACGCTATACTGGTTTGGGCTGGGGTGGAGTTAATTTTCTTTGTAGCTGCTCAGTGGTGCTGTGTTTTGGATTTGTGACCAAAACAGTGCTGATAACACAATGTTGTTTTAGCTGTTGCTGAACAGTGTCCCAGCATTCTTGCTCCTCATGTTGCCCTGGCAGGGAGGAGGCTGAGTGTGAAAGCTGGGATGGGACACAGCCAGGACAGCTGATCCCACTGACCAAAGAGAGATTCCATACTATACCACATCAGCAGTAATAGCTCAGGCAAAGAAGGAAGAAGGAGGGATGTTCAGAGTTACAGCACTTGTCTTCCCAACAAACCATTATGCATGGCAAATTCATGCTTTCCTGGAAATGTCTGAATGGCTGCCTGCTGACAGGAAGTTCTGAATCTATTCCTTACTTAGCTTTGATTGTGCATGCTGCTTTGCTTATTAAATAAGCTTTTTGCTTATTATTAATAAAGAAATGTAGTAAACTGTCTATATCTCTATGCACAAAGTTTCTTGCTGTTGTCCTTCTGATTCTCTTCCAGATCCAGCTGGAGAGAGTAAGTGGCTGTGTGGTGCTTGCCTGCTTACTGCAGTTAACCCTTGACAGAGACACAGGAAGACCCCTCACCTCCATTTTCAATTTTTTCACCTTTAAACTTGACACACTTACCAGGTGATCCCACCAGTTATTGTTGACTGGTCGGGCAGGATGTACTTTCTGTCTTCTAAGTAGCAGGGACAATGAGATTTACGAACACACTCATTCTTGTGGTTCAGGTACATTCCTTTAGGACACTGGCAGCCTTCAATAGGAATATCAGTTGGATGGCATTCCAGGGCTCGGTTGGAGAGTGATAAGCATGTCCTGTCACATGCCTGAGTGTTGTAGCTGAATGTTTGATTGCCAGTGCAAGTAATGGCTATAAAACAAGACAAGAGTGTATGTTAAACTTCATTTACTGATACTCTTGCTTGTTAATGTCCTTGTGCTCATAATGTGCTGCTTCTTTTGTGTCAACAGCTTCAGTGCTTAAGGCTTCCTGTTGCTTCTCTTCCTGTGGATGTGGAGCTCTAGCAAAACACATTGCAGACCAAGACTTAACACCAAACTATGCAGCTGTTTGGAAGTGTCATACAAGTAAAATATTTTACTGTTTCTTTGTGCATCTTGGAATTTAATAATGCAAAGGGAAGCTTAGCAGAAATACCAAGGTATTTTTGAGTAACTGTGAAACCTGTGCCTATGTCTGAGTTGCAAAATAATAAAATAAAATCCGCAGTCAGTTTTCCCTCCTTCTTTCTCATTTTACAGGATAGCTTTATTTTTCTGTCTATTCCATACCATAATTATCAAGACCGGGAAGCATCCACATGCTCACCTTAAAGCATATGAATAATCTTTTTCATTTAGTCTTGAAATAACAATCCCTTTCTGACAGACACTAGAAGGGTATCCAAAAGCTGGACATTTGTTACCCAATTTCAGCTCTTCTTTCTGATCACTATTTTCCTCATTCCTCATATGATGGCTCAGGTACTTACTGCAGTTGTCCATACTGCTTCTCCAGTTCTCAAGGATTAAACCCATGGAACTGCATGCTCGTGCATACGATCCCAGAGCAGAACAAATGTAAGGAAAGGTCTCTTCATAATTACAGGCTTGGTAGACACATCTCTGAAACCCAACACATGGAGAGTACTTTGTTACTGGGGAACAGACATTTGGAAGTGCTAAACCCGGGAGGTATTTGAAAGACGTGTGGATGTGACATTTAGGGACGTGGTTTAGTGGTGGACTTGGCATTGTTGTATTTATGGTTGGACTCAATGATCTCAAAGATCTTTTCCAACCAATATGATTCTATGCTGAATTGCAGAACTAAGTCACACAAGATACATATTATTGCATAACTAAAACCGATGGAAAATATCTGAGTAACTGCATTGCTGATGTAAATAAAATGTATTTAGTACCTAAAAAATGCCTTTGTTTATTCACTGCTTCTCATTTTTAATTTTCAAAATGTTTTGTGTAGATTGGCAAATATATTGAGCTCAATTATGCACATGGTAAAATTAATACTTTGCACAGTTAAAGTTGTTGTCATGGACAACTGCAGCATGAGCAAAAATATTTTCTGATTCACAGGAATGGGACTGGTGCCTGTGACCAAACAGACTTTCAGTGTGGTAGAGACATGATTTTCAAAACCACACCTGTTCCTAAGCTTCTCAGCATTGCTGATTCAATGCGTGGGACACCGTTTATGAGTCCAATCTGGTTTATATTTGGACTCCCTCTGTACAACATCCATCATAACTTCCTACCTTGTAGAAAGGAATAGGGTTCACCACAGCGTGGCATTTCTCGAACACTGTACCCTTCTTGGTAAGAATGGAGCAATGAGTCTCAGCAGATATTTCTAATGAAAGTAAATAAGAAACATTAAAAAGGGAAAGTTAGGGGAAAAATTTGAAAAAGAAATTTTTAAAAGATTTGACATTTTAGGTGAACTTTTTAGCAATGTCACATTGAACAATAGGACAACTTCTTAGCTTGTTAGCTTTCAGACTCTATTCTTGTACCAGCAGCTCAGTAGAGCTTTTTTTTTCTTTTTCACTATTTTCTTTTAAGGCCAATAGCAATAGAGACTTGGGAAGACAAAACCTGGATTCCAGTCACAGTACTGCTGAGCAAGCCTAAGACAACCGTGGACATTGCAGTTTCACTGGACAGATCAACAAACCCCTCTCATTCATCATCTCAATCCCAGATCTCTAGAACGAGATCTGATGAGCTTTCACTTGATATGTATTCTAGAATACAGAAATGTCTTGTTGGCGACAATTTGTGATGTTCAACCCTCTCAGTCTCTGCTTCTGTCCAGCTCTCTTATTTCCCTGGTATGGGCTTATGACAGTGTCAGACAAAGCCAGCTGGAGAGTTCATTTACTACAGCATCATCTACTTACTGTTTAGTTGGCTCAAGGCGCAAGGGTCAGTCTCTCTCTCTAAGGCAGGATGGCAATTTCCTGCCCTCCAGGAATCTACAAACAGGGAAGCTGTCCCTTCAGTAATATCCATGCTAGTCATGAAGTCATCTGTAGTGTCTCCATTGTAATTGCCACACAAACCTAATAACATCAGAAATGCAAGGGATGGCTGAAATTAAAGAATGTGTGCACAGTGGCCTATGTTTCATTCTGTAACAGTGAGAAAATTGATTCAAAAGCTCTACATGGAGTGTCAATGAATACTCAGATCAAGTAGCCAGAGAATCTTGATTATGTACACATTCAGTCACTGAGCCTCTGCCTCCTCAAGTTAAGTGTGTCAGCTTCTATTCAATGACAAATTCATAAAGAAGTTGTTGTCTTGTTTGTAGAAAAAAGTGGTTTTAAACAATTTAAAAGAGAAAGACCAGGAAACACTTCTGCAGTTGCATGTTTTCTTACGTACATTAAATGCATAATGACAAAGAATATGCATTTAAGCTTTTGTAAAAGCTAAAGCCTCTCTCTAATTCCCCATAACCAGAATGCAAAATATGCCTGTGTGGCTAATGTTGCTGTGCAATAAACATAAACATCTCCATCTGGTGATTACCAGCTGAGAAAGAAGCTTTTAGATTCTTAGGCTCATTGTGTTTACAGTGGTCGTGCACCACATTCAAAGAACTGTGCGCTCCAAGATGCAGAGACCACACAGACTTATTTGTTGCTCCTTCATTGTGTAGTAAAGTCCATACTGAAAAAGGCACACATAAAACTCAAACAGAACAGCATTGTATTATGCATGAAAAATGTGACCCGTCTCTTTTCTCTGATTTGTTTTAAAGCTATTAGCGAAAAACCAATTCTTAGCACATCACTCTTCCATGCATGATCTGTTGGGTTTTTTTGAGAAAAAAAGTTATTTCCTAAAAGATGAATACTAAGTTTTCAAAATTATATTCCCTACATCTTCTCCTTTGCACAGGGACTAGTTTACTTACCTAGCGTTCTGCCTTTGAATTGTGATCCAACTTTCACATAGGCCTGGAACACAGGAGATGTTTGAACTGCAAGTTCCAGCCCAAAGTTTGTATGCATTTGAACGTACATGGAGGACTGTCTGAAAACGGTGATGTCTCCTGAAGGAACAAGCACGTTTAAAAATAGAGATGTTGGTGATACTGCAAGGTAACAATTTTAACACATATATAAGTGTTCTAGCACTCTGTCTACAACTTTTCTCCCACACACAACTCTCCACAGAGGAACAGATGCAGCAGGAAAGACTTTAACCTTCCTCTAAAACCCCTGGTATTAGCAATTGACAGATTGCGAAAGATGCTGAGTTGTGTAAAAACAGACCTTTAATTTAATTTGGATATAACTTACATTCCCCTTTTTTTACCTGATCTGTAAGGCAGCCGCTTAAGTTCATCATCATCAGTAAGGAGATCATTCTGAGAAATCACAATTTTGTCCTGTAAGAAGAGGACATGGAACCAGAAGTAATTATCTTTACAGATGGTATTTATATGTTAAGTTATGCAATTATGTTGTCAATGATCTATGTAAAAGAACAAAAATTAATTCAAGCTTTTTCTCATGTTATAACATGCTGCTTTTAGTTTTCACTTGGAAAATACCTTCCTGAGTTGATGTAGCAACTGAGATCTTTACCGTATATACATGAGCAGAAACATATCTTCAGTATCTATCCCCCACAATTTTTAAGTTCAGGCTACTAGCAATGACTTTGAGCACTTATTTTGCTAATCTAGTGACTGAAATGCTGGATGGAACCTGCAGAGGGAATACCTACCTTTGTAGATTGGTAAATTATAGCACTAAGTGATGTCTCAGAATGAGAATAACCAGTCTTTTCATATACAGCCATCAGGGTTCCATTGTGTGGCAGGCTGGAACTCTGGAGGGAAGCAGGAAAGAGAAGTAAAAAGAGAAGCCTATGTCAGTATAAAAATGATTTGTAGAATAAATGTGTACCTTACGAAGTCCTCAACTTGTGTTCCAATAGGAAACCAAAGACAGACTAGAATATATCCATTTGTTATTTTCTGTTTCTAGACTGCAGGCAATTACCTTCATAAGAACGTAAGTGCAAACCCCATGGAATCTATATGGCCTTGAATCAAACGTGGTAACAAAGGAGCCTCCTTCCAGTGAACACCTTCCAGGGCAGGGCAAGTCTTTGCAGTTCCACTGACCCATCACACATTTACTGCAGAAAACAAGAAATTCTCTGTAAGGTTATTCTTTTCTTCATGCTCTAAAAACTCAGCTACTTCCTAGTAATGGAATATGTAATTTTTTTTCACTTTTCTCCTTATGCTTTCTATGCTTTGATTTTCTTTGTCTACGTATATCAGTTGAAGTCGCTCATCTTAATTCAAAGTTGCAGAACTCTTGTATGGATTGTCAGTAAACTTTCCCAAATCATGAAAGGTGCTACCCTTCGAAAGGTTACGCAAAATTTTCCAATTTTTTGGTGAAGGTACTCTTCATTCTCTCATGGAAGTACCTGTTGCTACTCACCAGGTCCTACAAGCTGCTTTCATTGTCTCACCAGGAGCATATGTTTTCCCATTCAGTGTACATGGACACTGGCTAATGTGAACACATGTTCGATTCTTTGAGATATCATCAAGAACAGTTCCTGCCAAAGAAGATAAACAAAATATTTTTCCCCATCCTCAATTAGCACTACAGTTATTATGGCTTGAAGGCTTTCTGAAATTAGCTGGAGAATGCTATTCTTGCACAGCCAGTGCCCATACTTGGAGATGTAACATGCAGGAAATTTTCTCCTAATTAAATAAAACTGAGTATTCACAAGTGACAAAAGCTTTTGGCTACTTTGTCATATGAAAGTGCAGTCAACTGTCCTATTTTTACATGCAAATGATAGTAATAATCACAATTTCTGTAGCAAGTTAATCTTGATTTATTTTAAAGGGAATTTACAAAATGCCCATAATATTGCAGCAATCCTCTGAGGTATGCTACCTCTTCCTGGTGCCTGATCAATGTATATTTTAGTGAAGAACTTTAAGCAGATGACATATCATTATCCCATCTCAAATCATGGTCTTGTGAGGAAAACATTTTCATAGCTCTGTTCTTGCAAAGAGTGACCAACCATCTTTGGAGGACTGTGATTACTCAAGACTCCAGTTACATTATGTTACCTGAGAAAGCAGCACAATGCCCTGAAATGTACAGCTAGTTCATTATTAAGCAGTCTATTCCACTTGACTGGACACGTGCAAAAAACATTTGTGTGATCCATTAAGAATATGATGAAATGATACCTTCTGGACAAAAGCAGCCATAGGTACAGTGACTGGAACAGCTGTACTCTGGGTTGGAACAGGTTTTAATACATGGAGAACCACATTCCTCATAGATTTGGTTCGCAGAACATTTTCCCACAGCTGCAACAAACAGTGGGAGTGTTAAGATTTTTAAAGTGTAAACATAGAAGAATGTTTCATCTACTACCTAGCAAGGAAAAGAACTTCTGATTTCTGACACTAACATTCTTTTATCCTGCCTCAGTACTTATCTCATCATCTGAGTATTCACAGTTACCATCATATTCACTCTGGCTTTTTTTCATTTTTCATGCCCTACTTATTGGAAACATTTTTCAGAAGCTTGAAGAATGGCAAACAGGCCACATTGCAGCCTAATGAAGTACCACAAATCAGATTTTCTGTAGTACTTCAAGGTTTTACTTCCAATCAGTCACTGTAAATAAGAAGGCTGAGCATCTGAAAAAGAACTACTGAAAATCATCTGTGAATAAAAGGAGCTATAGCAATTGTTAGCAAAACGGTTCAAAGACTTTGGGGCTATTTAAAAGTGCTCTCTCTTCACTGCCTAATTTGCTAGGCACAATGATAAGAAAAATGTGCTAAGAGCAAACAGCCTCCTGTTAGAAGTTTGAAAAATTAAACAGTTTTCACCCGGTGGACGTTTCTGTTTTATTGTCACTGATCTAGACATAGGACCTATGTTTTGAGCTTCCTTCTCCTTTGAGGTTTCCCTCCTCTCCTTCTTACAGCTTTATCAAAGACACCACTGTTCTCTGTAGAAAATTGTTTGATTAAAGACAGTAGGGACTTTTTTTAATCAGTTGTTTTATATCCTAGTTATTTATCATTATCCCTCTATTAAAGACAGAAAAGTTAAGCACAATCTCTCATGAATAAACCATTTGAACTTACAGCAGAAGTTTTCAGTTCTCCAGTTGAACACCATTTGGTGGGACATAGCACATTGCCTGGAATACTCTGACAGTGTAGAGCAAGTGCAATTGTTTTGTCCTGGCTCACTGCAGTCCTGCATATCAAGCTGACAACGAATGACAAACCCATCCTTTGGCACACTGCAGGTTGGTGACACCAAATTAAGTAGCTGAGAGCAGATCATGGCCTAAATAAAAAGAGAAAGAAAATTGTTCCCAGTGGTGTTTCCTTCATATGAAAACCACAATAGAATAACACTGCTAGTTATGATTTTTTGTTGCTTTGTTTGCTTTTCCCCCTACAGTATAATAATGTGTATTTGACTTGAATTGCGTGAGAAATTCACAGATAGAAGGGAATATAAATCCATTGTACAATAGAAGGAACTTGATATATTGAAATAATTCCACTTCTCATTATGTTGAAATTAAGTCACTTTCTGTGCCATCAACTCCCCTAAAAATGGCAGAGAACATTACACACAGGAAATGTGTTGTCTCATGGCTATTCAGTTCCAGGACAAACATCCCAGATGTTAAGATCACAAAATTCATTCCTCTTTGAGCACACACTAGGTGCATTTCTGTTGCCTGCATGTTTGTGTTGCCTATCATGCTGCCTACTGCAGTATAAGGTCTCAAAGGTTCTCAGGAACACTGATTTTCTTTTCATTTACAACTGTAAGGGATAGCAGTTGATAGTGGTTGTCCCTGTTATCAGTGCTGTTATGTGGCAATATGTTTTCGGCATTGTGAATATCTTCAAATCTGTACAGCTTATAGTGTCAGGTCTCTAGCTGTTAGATAAAAAGTTCTTAAAGCTTCACTGGTTTCCATGAATTTCCTGTGATGACCTGCATGGAATTCCAGAAAGCTGTCAGCTAAATGCTGGTTGATTTTTATGAGTGATTAAATCTAGCCTTAAAAACGCCTGTGGGCTTTTATTAAAATGTATTTTAATGCAAAGAACTCCTTTCTCATATTATGCTGTACAGATGTTGACTTTACCTGTTTTCATGGAAGTCAGTTTTATGGAACCACTGCCTCTCTGTTGTTGATTTCTATCTATCTTGCTTCCCCCGCTAAGAACCATAATGCAGAGAAGCCAAGAAGATCTTTCTTACGTATTTTTTGTGAGGAATGGTGGAAATCGGTATCTCCTCAGACAGGCAGATCTCTGATGGATCATCCATTTTCTGCAATGCAGCAAATTTATATGTATCCAGCAATTTACCTGGAAATTGAAGGGTTATAATTTGTCAGGAAAAAGACTGCAATGGCTTGTTTACTTGTTGCTGTGATGTAGCAAAACTCAGATTTTACACTTTGACTGTTAGATGTCCTACTAGTTAATGTTCCCAATGACAACAACCTCTTGTGAAAGTTAGGAGGGTGTGATCCTTACCACCTATTTCTAAAAGATAAGAGTCCTTATCAGTTGTGTGAGGAACTCACTATATTATGCTCATAGCAGATAACAGAGTGTAGCATAATCAGAGGAGAGGTATGTTGGTGCCCCATGGGACTGTTTTACTCAGTTCTGAAACACAGCAATGCTATCACAGTATTCAATTTTCACCTTGACTCGCTTTAACTCCTGTCTGAGATGTCCGTCTCTTACCTTCACGCACAAATTCATTAAATTCATAACCATCATAGTTCCCACACATTCCACAGGTTTTCCCCATGTATTTATTTTCAGCCAAAACCTAAAATAAATTAGAAGAAAACATTTAAAAGGATCACCCTAAGTAAAATTATCTATATAGTATTACCTTTCTCAAACAAATTCAGCTCGAGCACCCAATTAAAAGTGATTCTTTTAATTAATTTCAGTGACTTTTTTGAAGGAAGAGTTTTGTAAACAGTGAAATCTTTTCCCACTAGGCAAATAGTGACTTTTTTAAAATTAGCATTTAAAGAAGAATAAGATTTGAAGACACTTACAGGGAATTGAGGGGAGATAATATTCTAAGGAGCCATAAAAAATAAAAGGAAATTAATGCTGAATCCTTGCTAATATCTTTGTTGACAGACCATGAATTTCAGGTTTCTTAAGAAACTTAAGGTTACAGGAAGAAAATCTGTTTCAGAAGAAGGTTGTTCAGTTCTCTGTTGCTCTGAAGACTAAAATGGTAGTATTACTGGCTACAAACAATGAATTATTATGAAAATCTTAGACCAGGGAAAATAAAACTATATTCTTTGTATAGTCAGATTAACCCATCATAGTAGCATTTTCTCTTATATATGTAATAGTAATGCTGATAAATCTCCCAGATAATTTATTATATATGACTCTCCTTGTTTTAGCAAACTTATCAATTTAGAATTCAGTGTCTTTTGCGGCAATAATATCACAGGTCACACTGAGAAAATGTATTGGGGATTTTGGAGGGAAAACCTGAAAAGATTCGGAAAAAGGAGGGAAACAAAGAAACTGGTAGAAGCACTTAATGTTTGAAACCAAAAGAGGTCCTGGGGAAGCACAGTAGAAAAGACTAAACTGTGGCATACAGTATTAAACATCTCTTCAGCAAAACATTGCAGCTGCTGGAATACCCTGAGGAAAGACTAAAATGTGTGAAAATGTCCACACATCTCAGCACTGGTGGCTTTAGTGCTGCAAGTGAAAGTGACATGCAAAGTTGTTTATTTCAAGAGGAATGGATAAAACAGGAAAAGAATAAATATCAAAATAGTAAACACATGCAAAAGCACCCATTAAGTTCAAAGAGTTCTTGTCATTCCAGTAAATCAGTGAGAATTTTCTTCTCTGCTCTATGAGAACATTTTACTAACCATGAGGTAGTCATCATTGTTCCACATGACCACCAGTTCCATCTCCATCATCTTGGCCACCAGGCGGATGTTGCGTCCATAAGGTGCTATTTGGATTCCATTGCTGGTGTAAGGCAACTGAATGACACTGTAATAAGGTGAGAAAAGAAACCAACCTCATAGCAAGATTATGCAGGTATTAGTTATTTATTTTGGATATGATACATGCACAGTCTGAGTACTTGCAGTGACATGAAACAGCATTTTTCCCCTTTTAGCTGTGCCATTTCAAAACACATTAAAGTTTCTGTTGATTGAAAATCCATGTCAGAAGTTTCATAGAAGAATCACCAGAAAAGGGGTTGCATAGTGATTCTACTACTGGCAATGTTTGCATAGGACTTAGCTTGGTTTGGTTTTATTAGAGCCTAGTTACATGTTTCAGGAACTTGTAACAATAAAGTTTGTGTGGTAGAAGTAATGTTGATTATCCTGAAGAGATTCTAGGCCTGTTAATATAAGAATTATTGTTATGACGGAAAACTGACAAGATTAGAGAAGCCCATAGAGGGAATGTTGTAGAGTGTGAGTGCTTGATGGGAAGCAATGGGAGTAGAGTCCAGTTAGGTGTGTTAACTTTAGTAATTTGTTAATTCATTTTTGACACAAAGCAGTCTTTAGTGCACCCACTATGTAACTCCCTGCCTTCTCTAAACACTTCATTGCCCATTCACGGCAGAATCTTACCCAACACTCCTGATAGAAATGCTGCCTTTCTCAACAATGACAACAGAAGGTCCAAGCTCAATAATGATCCTTGCAATTTTTTTGTCCAGCCCACGACGGAACTGAATGTTGAAGTCTGGGCTGGTCTCACCACATACAGTTGCAAAGATGTAGTTGCAAGTCCCAGTGAAGTCATACTGGTACTTATCAAAGGTTGAAAAATGCCCTCCGCCCCATGTAGAACAGGAATCCTTGCTCAAAACTATAAAAGAAAAAGAATAATGGATTTAGGTCTCTTAAAAGCATTTTTGCTCATGAGGTCTCTTAAAAGCAATTTGCTCATTCTGATTAGCATTTCAAATAAAAATACTAGGACAAGCTATTAAGTTTCTACTCAGATTAATCCTGCAAACAACATTCTAGCCCTCTTTTTTTTTTCCTTTTGTAATCTCAAAATTTTATCTCAAGTCAGGAAGTGAAACAATACTAGGAGTGGGAGCAATATTCTTATTTATTGTAAGCAGAGGAGAATTCCCTAGCTTCCTAGCTAGGGAAAACCCCTTCCAACTCCTTCATGGGTAACATAAAGATTTACCTTCTTATTTCAGTCTGCTAGATCTGTTTTCAAGGGTGACAGCTTGCTTCTGGACAGAGCTTTAACATCTCAGGCACAGCATTTACCAAGCTCTCTATGGCAATACTGTATCATGATTAACTGCACAGTCAAATCAAAAGATATCCGAAGACAGTCTTCAAAGCCCAATTTGTAATTCCCCACTCTTTTGGCTCTGTGTTTGTGTGAAAAAGTTCCAACTAGTTTTAGAAATATATGGAATGTTTTAATCAGCTTTCATTTTTAAGAAGTAATCTGAAATGTTCATCTGAATAAAGAGATTTTCAGATGTGGAAATGAATCATAAAAAAAGAGAGATACAACTCCAGCACCTGCTGTTAGACAGTTCTGAACCTACTTACAGCATTTGAACAGTCCCTCTGAAGCTGATAATTTTAGCGAAGTAACAAAAATCATGTCCTCAGTTCTGTATTTCCAGACTGTTTATTCTCATTTTTTAATTATTTTTGCTTATGGTGTCATATGAAACTCAGGTATCTTAGAATATATCTTAGAGTCACAAAGTATCGGATCAGTTTATCAAAGTCTACATGCAATTTATATTTATTGTTTTAAAGCCAAAACATGTTTTTTTAACTCTAAAGGAGTGCTCAAATGACTACAGAATGCTACTGGTTTTATCCAGGTCATGTAGAAAATAGTTTCCCAATGAGCTGTTACCTGTTGGCAAAAAGTACTCCTCTTCCACACTTCTGTTCTGTCCTGAAGGTCTGACTGGAAAATAGGAATTGGCTAATTGTTATCATTGATCCTTCATGCCCAAGTCCAACTAGTTTAACATATTGTGCTTGAGTGATACTGACCACCAAACCCCGGAGTGTGCCAAGGAAAGATTACCTGGGGCTGCACAATGGTCAGAGTGCAAGAGGTGCCCCTTTCAATAAATATAGGAGCACGGTCACTGTATTTGTTTTTATTTAAATCTTATCAAAGAAAAATAACAAATGGGAATGTCAACAACTCAATGAAGTTTAAATCTAGATTATGTATTTGTCTTTTGAGTTCAGCTTTTATTAAATAATATCTAGGGATTTTCTTTTCATTTGTCTTTATCCATGCTCTACTGTTTCTCTTGGTATAAGAACAGACAGAAGACGGAGATGAGTTCCTGAATATTTGGGAAGTTTTGTCTTATCACAAGTCTTCAACTATTTTAACTTTCAAGATGAACTTCATGTAGCTTTTCCATGCTTATAATGAATGAGAATTCACCTAATTCAAGCCACTCTCAGTTTCTTCTGGCTAAAGAAATGCTTCTTATTATAATAAATTTGCAATTTATATAATTCTTTTTGTTCTACACCTCCACATTTTCCCCAAACTGGATAAGGAATTTATTTCAAACACAGATATGCAACAATCTTTGGAGTATTGCTTTTTAACAGTATGCAGAAGTAAAGCACGATATTTTAGTGTAAAACATTAAAATGAATTACTAGGAAGATTGCCTGTGAATAGAGTAGGATAGAAAAAAATTCAGACTGTTAGGGCTGATATCCATACTTATTTAGAAAGGATCTTGTGAAAATTTTGTGTTTTCAGAAGGGCTATAGCCTTCTGTATCCTGTAGCAAAGGAACATCATGTCCCATAAAATATATTGTGTTAGCATGATGACATTTATGCATTCTTGCCATGGACGTGGAAAACTAAATGTTTATTGAATGAACTTCAAATTTAGAAGTCTGTGCCTCACATTTCTTCAGAAAAGGACATGTGAAAAGTTGTGTTGGTTCTGCCCAAGGGCTGATGTAGCTCTGTATTTTATTTCCAGCAGAGACCATTAACGGACTGCCCAAGGGAAGACCACCATCAGGTCAGGCATATATACTTCCACAGACATTCTCTCAGTCTCCAATCATTTTCAGTTCAGGGAATATCGTGAGGCTATTGGGATTTTTCTGCTTACCCCTCCCTTGTGCTCTGGTTTCCAAGTCCTTGTCCACCATTCTTTTGAACAGAACCAAAATTTCTTTGTAGCAGAAAATGTCACAGTAACTACAGTCAAAATCTGCCATTACATTTTAATTATGAGTTAACATTTTAATGATAGCTGCCTTTCTAACAGTACTTCTGATAGCTAATATTTTTTAGTACTTTAAAGCTATAATATGCTAATTTTTTTTGCTTTGGCATTGCGCATTGTTTTACACAAGTAAGACAGTAGTACCTTACTATTTGCATTTCTCAGACTCAGAAGGACTAGCACAAATTCACAGTAAGTAGGTGGCTGGAGTTAATTTTGCATACATATTTGGATGGATGCACACAAGCCATTCTTTGGAGTCAAGGGAAAACTGCTGGTAAACTACCAGAAGTGTGGCAGCAGCTGGCACAGCTGAACGTTGAAGCAGAGATCTGTCCTTACTCTGACTCCCTTCTGGCTGCTGGCTGTAAAGGTGAGGAAGAAGTATTCCATACTCTGATTGTTCATTTGCATGTAAGTTTATTTTAACCTGAAATCTTTAAAATCATTTTCACAGACCTAATCTATATGGAGAATGAGCTTTATTTAGTCTCCTGGATTTTGCAATATCAAAAGAATCCATATCCTAAATTTTTAGATAATATTAGGCAGTAATATGTAGGAATGAAAATCAAACATACCACACAAATTACCCCAATAGCATATTTCTAAATGTGGAAGGCTACTAAACTGCTCACAGTTTCTATCCTTAGGCATCAAAACCTCAGCATGGCACAATAAAACAC
The DNA here is from genome assembly GCA_013398115.1 of Falcunculus frontatus. Taxonomy (NCBI): domain Eukaryota; kingdom Metazoa; phylum Chordata; class Aves; order Passeriformes; genus Falcunculus; species Falcunculus frontatus. The sequence goes on along the minus strand of VZRV01004587.1, from coordinate 83,823 downwards.
TTTCCATTTAGTTTAAAACTTACCACAGTGAGTCAATGCATTTAACAACCTTTTTACGTGCGAAGTCTCCTTTCAAAATTTCTAAAAGTTAATGCTTCAAAACATATGCTCCTTGAGGCAAAGATTTATTTTTATTATGTGGTTTGTGCAGTGCCTTCTGCAATACGGACTTGATGCTGAATAGAGTTGTCACTCACACTTGAATGCAAACATTAAATACCAGGTCAGACACTTACTTCTTTGCAGAGATTCTTTCTGGTTTTGGAGAAAAATGTGGGACCAATAATTTCCTTCAAAAGCTGTGAAAGGAAAAAGACAACACAATGAAGTTATCCTCCGAGCAAAAGGAAGTTGAATATTTGAATTTATTTATTTTTAAGCATGCTACAAGTCAAATCAGGGTCAGCACATATGAGCTGTGTCCCACCACACAAATCTGAAAATTATAACAGGAAATCACATAATTCACATTACATAGTTAAGTTATAGAAAATTCTTCTGGTCAAGTGTTATCAAAATTTGCCAGAAATCCTATGCAATATGAAAACTCCTGTACTTCATACTAAAAACCCATGTTCCTTTAAAAAGAGTGGGATAAATATTTCCTCATGTTTTTGAATTCTTGTTTCACCATCTGGGTAGAAACAGTGGAGGGAACAGCCAAAAGCGTGAAAATATGGGAACAGTATTGTCCTGTGTGTTCTTCACAAGAACCATGGGATCTGGACCTCAAGAGCAGGAAATCCCCAGGCGCAGTTGTTGCTTTTGCTGCTCACATTAAGGCAGAATGATGAAAGCTGTCACCTGCTCCCTTCCGCGCACCTCTTCACAAAGCCTGGTTGGGTTAGGAGAAGCCAAGAAACATCTAGCAAATGCTGAGTGCAGTGTGGTCCCTCTTCCATCTCAAACCCAGACCTACTGCATGAGCACAACTGCTCCACGCTCTCACACACCCAAAGACTCTTTCACCCAGCAGTTTGCTCCAGCACTGCTGGAGTGAGTTCTCAGAATCAATAGCTGGGTTGTAACAACCAAAGCAAGATGCAGGAATAAAGACCTGGGGTGCTTCAGAAATGTGCTGCTCATTTTAAAATTTTTTCATGTCTGGTATTTCTTAGATAGCAGGAGCAAGTATCTTGTAGAACCCATGTAATTCTATGTTACATGTTTAGGATCTTTTGCAACACAGAAAATGTTGTGGCAGAAGGTGTCTTTCATCAAATAAACCAGGCCAAACCTATATACATATCTATATATACACTACAGCTCTGCAGGGTGCTGTTCCTTAGATACTGCAGTGAGTGGAAGCCTCCAGGGAGCTCACCAGCTGTAGCAGACTCTCAGCCAATTCCACGCTGTGCTGTTGAAGGTAAGGTAATATTTGCCATGTGGTACCTCAGGGACTGCAGGAAAACAGGTGAGGCTCTGCCTTTTATGTAAGGCTAGGTTAAAGCACGAGAGGAAATTTTGGAACTGAGTGTTTCAGCACATGCTTTTGCCTTGGATCTCAGATCCAGAAATCTCCAACATTCCCATCAGTCTATGCCTCAATTTTTCTCTGAAACAATACTTGCTGAAAAAATATGTTATCTGGATAAACAAATCTAAGTCTTTAAGAGCTAAAATACTACACTGGTAGAATTGTAGACAATATTTAGGCATAAGGGAAATAAATCAAGGATATAAATTCAGTGACAGAATTGCTCCCACCCTAAATGTTCTAATAGCTTAAAATGGCATTTATCTCAGCCACTCCCAAACTACCTGACACACTCATCACAAAATCATTGTAGATCCTACTCATGCTGCCTTGCTGTCTAGAATTGGTCAGCACTGGCCAATAATTGTTTGAAATTTTGCCAGTGTTTTAGAAAACCTCCATGCTTGGCCCGCAACTCAACAGGCATTTCCAAAATCCAGCATGCTCCTTCCAAGTTCCTAGTGAACCGTGCATCACAGTAAGTACACCACAAAAAAGAACGGTCAGTTTGTGGCTTTTAAGCTAACACTCTTCATGCCTAGAATTGCTGCTGCCTTTTTTGAACCCCTGAATTTTGATACCTGCATTTATTCAATAATCTATTATTGTTGGTTTTACAGTTTTCCAATCATTACAGTTTAATCCTAAACTTCAAACACTACATTAATGGGATTTGGAAAGGTGCAACAGCTGCCTCCCAAGGATATTTGTTTTGCAGGAATTGAATATATACCTAAAACATTACTTTAAGTGAGATCTATCTAGAGAGCTCGATGTAAAGCAAAATGTCTAATAATTAATGGACAAATATTTTAGATTAGAACAGACAGGTCGGTTTACAAAGCTTGCTTGTCAGCTTTTCAAACTCAAACATCGAAGCATGGTAAACAAAACACATACTTCAGGTTTGGTATTTAGATTAAATTTGAACATAATAATCATCCTGGATTACATGGAGGTGTACAAGAGTTATATTGAAAATAACTAAGGATACGAAATCCACTTTAACTTTTTGCCCAAGGAATAGCTAATAAAACAAATACAGAGCCATTTTGCTGACTATCTGCCAATCAGTCTGTATCCTGCCAGGTCAAACTATTATACTAATTACAGTACAGTAATTATTTGCAGCATTTACATTCTTTTTCTCACACTTAACTCTACAGAGATTAGTTAAATCTTCCTGGCAACATTATCAACCATTCACAAGCACACAAAATGTCAGTTTGTACAGATGCATCAATTGCTATGGCCCCATGCAGAAGTCGTATTTTGGAATCATTTAAGAACTTCTCATTTAAAAGGCTATCCTAATGTTAAATGAGATTTCTAAAGCACTGAAATCTTCCTTAGTGGCATTTTACTATTACTGCAATTATTCTGTTTTCCTTTGAGAAATGACATGACATACTTATTTTGAATTATCGCAATAGAACTTTTAACCAAAGTTTCACTTCTCTTGGATAAAGGAAAGTTTTACTTTCAATTCCCACTCTACTCCAGCTGGCCAACTTCCTTAAGAATTATATCTGTTGAAGTTCAGTTTCTGTGTGGTCAGCCTGTCTAGTTCATGGCAGCAATACAACCCAGTCAGGGAATGTGACTTACTATGAAGAAATAACTAATTTTTTTCCTATACTATTGTTACTATGAAACATCCCTATGGGAAAATACAATTTTATGTTATAATGACTTCAATCAAAGTATTTCACATCAGATAAACAAATGAAAACAGAACACTGAAATGAAATCTTTGTACTTCCAACTTGCAGAAATAATTTAAGATCTCTGTTTTGTAAAGGGTTCAATTTTTCTCTTCTAATTTGAGACAAACAGAAATGTTGAAATGTCAGATGTTCTGGAAAGGACAAGAACTTTAAAATAAATGACAGAAGCCTAAAATTAAATTTTACACTGAGGGTACTGGTAGAGCTGTAGCTGTAATATGAGTTATCAGTTGCACATGTTCATGATGATTTCTCTTCAGTATGAAATTAACTCTGTTTGTTTGTTGCAAACATAGATATGTGAACAGCATAGATCAAGGTGACTTCCTAGTTATATACTTCATAAGAAAAAGTATGACTGTACATAAACCTCTCAAAAGGATCCATGCACTATGGATTACTGAAATAGCTAAAGGGGTGAAGTCTCAATTTAATCAATGAATCAGCATCTCTTATTAAGTAAAGGCTAGAACTAACAGTTTTAATCAGGTTTTAAGCTTTTGCAGATTTTTTTTTACTCAAGCTAATGCATGTTTACTGATTTTCTTGAGTTATCACCTTCCATCAGACTTCACATCAAATAACCAAATATATGTCCTTAAAATCAATATGTACCTTTCCAGCTAGAGACAGACTCAAGGTACAGAATTTGGGTGCAGATCCATGAAGAAAAGAATTGAAGTCCTGGCTCTCATATGACTCATTCTAAGGAGACAACACTTGGATCTAAAGTTCAAAACAATGAGCACCCTGCATGTTGTCCAATTCAAGAACATACAGATCAACATCCAAAAATTGTCCGATTTCAAATCTTTCCTTGTGAAAACAAACAGATTTCATTCTGTTAATCTCCAACCTTGCAGAGTCCTCCAAGGCCCTGAAATCCCTGAAATGTTGACACAATCCCAAAGGAGAAAACTGCTCTGTAAGAATTTTCTAGGTCCCACTTTCAGGGTTTTTATCTTCAAATTCAACTTAGTCCTTTGTAGAAAAAGGTCCTATTTGTAATTGCCAAGTTTATATATAAAGCTTGTGGCTGTGTAAGTCTCTATAGAAATTTTCTATTTGATTGCAAGAATCAGTACTTACATCAATACATCTATTACCCAAAATAGGAAGTCATGTAGATTATGATCTTGCAGGCAGCAAAACTTGGGATTAGGACCCATGTTCAGGTACTTGACTTGATACTGGTTACAATGGTGCTAATACAATGAATGGAGTTACATCTGATTTATAACAATACAGCTGAGGTTAGAAATTGGCTCTGAGAGTCTACTAAAGGGTTGAGTTGCTTATATTTTAATTATTTTTGTGGCACGATTTAAGTCAGTGATTTAAGAGTAATAAATGTCACCATGCAATTTGAACTATATGGTTCATTAAATGTAGCAAACACAATACAGAAGAAATAAATTTAACTTTGTTTAAACTAAAGCAAGTGAACTATGCTTTTTAGCAGCTTGAAACCTGTTCTTGAAATTCTAACTGTAATAATTCATAATTAAAGAGAATATACAGAAGAGATAAAAAAGAAACCATCTCAAGCAATGTCAAACCATGGCAAAAAAGGCTCATTCTCAAAAAATCCACTGAAAACACCACAGGAGGAGTAATAAGTAAGAAGGCAGAGTAGCTACAGAGTCCATGAACTTACCCATCAAGTCTGTTTTAGAAATTACATATTCATCAGGTATTCAGGTGGGTTGAATCAAAAAAGTAAGAGTCCTTTAAAAGACTGAAGAATTATATTGAGTAATGGAGGAACGCGTTAAGAGTCATGTGAAATTTTTAGATTGGAACCATTCGCCTGTTTTCCAGCACAGGATTCTTTCTATCATATTCTTCAAAAAAGAAATGCCATCACATAGCTCATAATTAATGCTTTTTGCAGTTCACATAACAAAGAAAAATGATTTTGATTATCACTCTACACAGAAGATATACAATATATATTCGCAATGACATCGCTAAGACACTATACCGTGAACATCTGAAAGATGAAGGCACCCGGCAACTTGGAAACATAACAAAAGTCCATAAAAAATATTCCCCGTATCTAGGGAATGAGTTTTAGGGAAGGATCCAACAAATCAGTAACCAACTTTCTGAAAAAGTTAAGAACAAATCATTTTATATCAGCCACATATTTATTTAATAATCTGTTGTTTATTTAATAAGATGAAGCGAAGGAGAAGAAAAGGTGTGAACTGAGTTCTGCAGGTTGTGGGAAAGGAGAGCAAAACCTGAACCCCATGTGATGTAATAGTACAATGGAGTCACCCCCTTTTTCCTATATTGTTTCAGTGTTTTCCTTCAAGCTGAGTACCAAGAGGAACCCAGGCACATTGGACTTACCAGCAGATTGCAGAGAACTGCAGAAGATGAGCAGTACCAGTGTTGGGAGCATGATGCATGCCCTGCCTGGGGAGTGTTCTCAGTGCTCTCCCCCGTTCCAAGCGGGCAGTGCCAATGCTGCCACTTTCTAGGCTGCCCTCTTCAAGCTTGGATGCTTTATATATAGAATTGCAATGCCCTCCCTCATTCCCACAGCTCACAGAAACTGCAACAGCAGAGTACCCGCCAAACAGGATCTCCTCTTTATCAAGTTCAACACACCTAAAAGCCACTTAGAAAAAGAAGAAAAAAGAAAATGCAAACCTCCTCCAGTTCATTATCACTCTTACAAGGTTTTTATAATGGCTTCTATTTGTACCACCTCAAACACTTTTACCTGCATTTACTGAACAAATTTGGTCTTATACCCAAAAGCAAAAAGACAAATAATATAGAAATTATGATCACTAGCTGATAAGGAAAGGAATAATATTGGACCAGTACACAAAGCAGAGGAACGAAATGCAGGAGTTTTGGAACTGCTGAAAAGACCGTGTGAATAAAAGATGGTAAGACATGAATGAACAGAGATACAGATATCAGATTTTTTTATTAACCCTTCTTTCATTAACTTCTATTCACTCTCTTGGGTGATTGTGTTCATCTCTCCCCTGAGACTTTTTAAGCAAACTGATAAACTTTGCCTTGATAAAGAGGTCTGTTTGTGGTACAGCTGATTTCCTGACTATGCAAGGGAGCTAAGTAAGCCCTTGCCCACCACCTCAGCATTGCCAAGGGAAGAGGGCAAACTCTGTTCCAAAATGGGGCAGACTATTGCACTCTGGTACTTTGGCAGCTTTCACAAGTTAATCTCCACCTTCCCGCCAACATCATAGAAGACCAATTCCACTTCTGTTACACTTGGATCTCTCCACATTAGAGGTGAAATGTTGAATGCACTGGATATGTGCAAAGCATCACTCCCACCACTGATTTGACAGTAAAAGAAGGACTTGCTTGAGCCTGTCATTTTTTATTAGCACGATAATTACTAATGGAAAAAATAGTCTCAATACATGGAAACTTTCCCCATAAAATATAACATGCATGGGTTATGTCTCCATATGAATTCTCTTCCCCCTTTTCTGTTTCACCTATGCACTACTTAAGTGAGTTTCTGAAGAAAGGGGGAATAGATGGGGCCTTTTCCTTGGCAGTCTCCCTGCACAACAGGTGCCTCCTCTGTCATCCCCACCTATATCACAACAACTGGATCACAAGCCACGCTCACAGCTGCCAACACTGTGCGTGCCCTGGTGCTTGCCTGTGCTTCCAGCATCCAGGGGCACTGCATTAAGGGTTAGAAAAGGGAAACTGAGGGAAGGTCAGGCCAGTGGAGTGAAGGGGAAGGGAAATTCTCAGAGTTACCCCTTCTGAGTGGTGGGAAGAAGCACAGGAGAGACAGTGACTTAACATCATTTCAGCCCTGGCTCAATCTGGTTGCAATTAAAATGAAGACATTAAATTTTAATTGACATGAAAATTTTTTCTTTTTTGGGATTTTATTTTTTCTCTTTGCTACTTCCCATTCCTCTTCCCAGGAACAGAAGGTGGATAAAGTATATGGCTGTTGACAATAGAATTGTGACCCTAAATTAAAAAAATTCTGTTGAAAATTTTCTGCATCTGCCTCATAAAACCCCCAAAGTAAATGAACAAAATCTCTTGTCACTTCTGAAAATCACGATCATAGTGAAAAAATATTAAGTCCTCAAAACAGCCTCTAAACAGACTGATACTACAATAAATATATAATTAAGATTTCACAACTGTACATATCACATTATTTCTGGCAAATCAGCTTTATGTTCTAATTAATGAAATGCAAAATAAATTTCATTTTTTCCACTTCTAGGAAGTATCTTCATTATGAAGATAAGGGACTACAGTGCTTCCTAGCAACTCACACTTGATAACTGATAGTGTCAGACAGAAATTTACCTTTTTCTGACAGAAGAGACAAAAAAAATTTCATCACTGTTGTCAAATAGGATTTTTTTTTTAATAATATATTTTCATAACCTTTCTGTCAAGCAGTAATAAATTAAAGCAGCTGAAATCAATGATCATTTAATGACTTGCTCATTTGAAGAGCTGGGCACTTGAGAACCAGTTCATCTTGAGACCATCACTTTTACTATCAAAGGTACCTGACTGAGACATCATGGAATTAAGATCACTGGTAACAGCTAATTTTCCTCTTCCATTACTGTGCCTTCAAGATTTTCTCTGTAGCCTTTATGTTTATTGAAACCTTTTGTCTTTATTATATGAAGCTTACAAAATTCTCAAGAAATGCAAATACTGACAAAAGTTATTACAAATATTTATCCAAAATATTGTTGTTCTCAGTTCTCCGTATTTGTAGCAACATTCTTAGCCGAACTCATTCTATCTGAGAAGTCAGGATAAAGATATTAACTTCAGCTCTCCAGGAAGGAACTTCAGTCATCAGTCTAAATACTTATGACTCAGCAAGTTAATATTCTTTTACGGGGACATCCAAAGATAATGTGAACACAGTTCATCAAAAGCATCCACCTACAACTGCATTTAAGTCAGGACTCCAGACCAAGGAAAAAGCATTTGCTTGAGGACAATGAGCAGTGACTGAGTTTGCAGTACACAGATAATTATTTTACATGGAAGAGCTTTGTGAAAAACTGTGTGCACAGCTGCAGTGAGAGAATGATGCCTCTAATTAATGTGGGGTTTTTTCCCATTTAATAATTGTAATTGGTTTAGTACCAACATCAGTTATTAGAAATTGCTGTTGCACAGGAGAGCAGAGACTGTTGTGGCCATATACAGTACCCAGTAACAGTTTGTCAGTATTGCAGTATAGTTTAGTTTCCCGCATCCTGCACACTTCTGGAAGATTTTTGAAATGTCAAAGGAATTTATGTAAGCCAGATATTATGCAAATTGAGAAAGTTATAACACTTTAACTAAGTAATAGACTATATTGTCTACAGTTTAATTACTCTAGGAATTTTTAGGTATATCAATCACAGAATATTTTGGTGTTTTTACGCAGATTGCTAAAAAAACATTCCACTTCCAGTAATATGCTCATTGTATATTATTTTAGCAGCCTTGCATATTTTTTTGATAAATAGCTACATATCTTTATAAAGAGTCAGACCAAAATACAGCACTTGATTAGCTCTAGGCCCTGTGGGTGCACAAATAATTTCCAGCTTTGGAAGCTTGTGCCTGTAAGTTTCCATTGCTCTTAGCGGAATGCAAAGATCCATGCTACAGCTTGATAGCAATCTGACACAACAGCTGAGCTGGTGGGTTTTGTCTTTGAGCTCTGAAATTTGATTTCCTGTCTCACTCAAATTTTGAATAATTGTAAGATAAATTGTTTTAATAGGACACTAGTAAAATCATCCGTATTTTAACTTCTAAATTATTTTAGATACCTGGCCCTCAAGTAATTGTTTTAGAATATTCATGATTGAATCATTTATATATAACGAATATAACATTTATTATCTTATAAATGCTGTATCAGAATTACATAAAATAATGCTCTTCAAAACAAGTGGGCTTTTATTCTTTAAGACTGAGACATTCACTATGACCAGCAGGGCAACCTCAGTTTCTATCTACAATCCAATGAGCTGTAAAATTTCAGTAGGAAAGTCTGACAATCCAGGGCTTTTTTGGTATAGATTGTCTCAAGGTAACACTATTTATTTTCTCTTAGTGTTGATTCACCTTACACAATGTAATTCCATTGCCATTCCACTATTTAAAAATAAAGCAAAAGCACAACATAACTGGTATTAACATGCTAAACAGAAGAAAACAAGCTCCCATATTCTCTTCCTGTTTCTCATCCTTGTCTTTCAGGTAATGTAGCCAGGGAGCAGAGGACCACATACAGAGCAGCTTCCTTGGGCCAAGCTTGTGGCACACACCAGGGTCTCCTGTCTAGTTGTGTGAGTAGCTGGCAGGCACCACACGGCCAGCTGGTTGTCCCTGCTGCCAAGATGCTTTCCAAAGAAACTGGCAGTAAAACAGATACATATTCTGAGAATGTTCCAAATGTGATAAATAAGAAATTTTTTGTCTGAGAAGTATTCACAAAGAAATCACGATCAGCTTATCCCTCAGCCTATGTCCCACCTTTAGAATTCCCCAATATTTAATTCTGTGTGCCTTTCCAGCTGCCTCTCTTCATGCTTTTTGTACACTTAAACTCCTTCCCCAAACAGTACCTAAAAGAAGCCCAGGGTGATTTTGCTACCAGACACTAAATAATCCACCTTATGGTTTTAGTAGAAATCCACACTTTCTGCTTTCTTTTTGGTCACCAGAATCAAGAAAGCTTTTCTTCATACCTTTGAAGTAGATGAGATACCTCACACACGACCAGAAAAAAACTGCTGTTGAATACTGCTAAGGCTGCTATTCAGTTGGAGCCATCTCTGTTGTCCTTGGGTAGCTGCCTACAGATATTTAAACACAAAATTTCAGTTAACATTATAAATTAGGCTTGGTTGCAATATGCAGAGACACGGTGACCATAGGTGTTGGGGACTATTTAATTCCTGGTTTAAGTGTGTATAGATGAAAGTGAACACAAACTTAGAAATAATTAACAGCACTCTTTCACTGTTCCAAAAGTAGCACTCTTACCCTGTTCCAAAAGTACTTTTGTACTTTAATGACTGTAGAATTAAGCCTTTCCCATATACTTGTTAGAAAAAAATGTAGAAAATAATTTAAAACCCATGCCTCTAAAAGTGGTAAAGACTTCACTGATTGGTACTTAACTTTTAATTATAATTTGTTGGGGACAATGGCCTGAGACCTCTTTGCATTGGCTTCATGCCTCTGGCACTCACTGTGATGAATATCTCAGATACTGCAGCTGTGGGGACCTGGGTTGGTGCAGTTCACTCTTTATGTCCTGCCAACACGAGAGGCTGACAAAGCCACCACTCCCACAGTTCCCTGAAGCATATCTGCTACCCTGAGGACAAACTGGGACAAAATATTAAAGTGTTTCTGAAATAAAACCTTTTTGGGAAAAAAAATAAACCACACAAAACAAAGCAAGGCCTGCTACTGTGATACTGTGTTCCCATTCCTGCACAGGAACACTGGGAAGACAAACTCTTCTTGCTCTCAGCTCCCAGACTCCTCCCCTGCTTCTGAATCCTGTGTTGCTGATGCTGGACTCAAACTGGTGTGCATTCGGATCTCTGGAGTGGTCTGGGCTGCACAGTTTGTTCTGTAAGAATCCTGAATTCTGGTCATTTTAGCTACAGTGCTGACAGGAAAGAATAGAGTAATAGGATGGTGGAAAGAGAAGCCATAGAGGGACTATCACCTTTATTCATGTCTGTCTCCCTTTGACTTTTTAACTAAAATTTCTGTCAAACACTATGATCACGAACAAAATTCTGTGCAGATTCTCTTAAGGCCAAACTTATCTTCTAGTGATTAAGGAATCTGCAGAGGAAGACTGATTCTCTCATTTTCATTTGCTTCTAGTAGAGAGAAAAAAGGTATTCATGATGAGCTCATATGAAGCCTAGACACAGATTAGACTTTATGCTGAACTAAATCCAAGCTTGGAGTGCTCCTTTTTTTTCCCCAAACAGAAAATGTTGAAACCAAATTGATTCTTTTCAAATTCCTAACTGATATTTTTCTTGTGAGTTACATTAACATGGAGAACATTCATCCAATAGGCAAAAATTTGTGAAAGCGCAGGTCAGGGTTTTCTTTTCGCCCTTTAGGCTTTCACAGCTAATCGGTATTCCTTTTTTAAGGGAAATCCAGGGAATATCCTGAATTATACATCAGCAGTTCTCCTGGGCAGCATGCACTTTGGCTCCATACTGTACAGAAAAGGAATGGAAAGCGTTACACATGAAAGCAGCTGTGGCTCAAATGTTTCTAGCTGAGTTAGAACTCAGTTCAGTAAGTCATTTGAAACATCCTAAGTTGTCCTAACTGCTGTACTCATAATTGCTACACAACTGAGCTAAATCTCTATTTTGTAATTAATGTTCAAACCGGACCTGGAAAAATAAAATTATTTGCTTCTTGTTACATCACAGCTCTGTTAATTTAATAATCAGATAGATTTTGTTACCAGATACAGAATGAAAAGCAAATACATTGTGTGAACCAGGAATTCATTAAGTACAAGCTTTGACCTCTACTGGTAAGGAAATAAAATAGAAACTGTATTTACACAAATATTAAGAGCTGGGAACAGGAAGTCAGTGGCAATCCATGTTTAACTTGTTCTTTAATGGGTGTGCATTTTAGGACAGATAGTCTCCAACTGATGATAATATAACATATCTGCTAAGATAATAAAGTTAAGCATAAACATTTGTTTACTTTTACTTGATACATTCTGATCCTTTTTCTTTTCTTTATGCATTTTGGTTGACTTTGCTTTAAAAAGAAAACCCAAACAAACATAAACAGTCACTGTAGTCAATTTGCCAAAGTTCTGAAGCTCACAGATGCCTGAACTGTGATAGAACAGATTTGAAAATCATGACTTATATCTTATTCCAAAATTTGGAAACCTCTTTCTATTTCTAAAGAAATTAAGTTACTGGGAGAACGAACCAAAGTTAAGGGTGTAAAAAGTGTGGAGGGATTGATGAAGGTGGTTTCCATGCACTCAGTTTCAAAACCAAAAGGCAGTATAGCTATTTTCCCCATGGGCAGAGAGCACTCTGTAGGGAGAATCATAACACGAATGCAGTGACAGAAATCATACAAGAGCAAGAATGAACAACTTGCATCCCTTTTGCGTGTCTTTACATTTGATTATTCAAACATGACACAATTGCAGCTGCAATTTGCAGCTCTTTTTTGAAACTTTGCAGCTTCTTGGCCTCTGAGGCCAGACAGCTGTGTTTGTGTCACGTCTCTCTCTGTCAGCTGACTATTTAATATATTAAGACCTCACTGCATGCAGACACTGGCAGCCAGTTTATCTTAATGCAGAATAAAGATGTCAGCACTGTATTTTCTCGCAAAGATTTGAAGTGTTTGGCCCTCATTTTTCACCTAAATAAATGCTACAGATTCTGTCCAGAAAGCTCTTTGCTTCTGTGCATGACTAAATGTAATCAAATCTACATGTTATTATCAGTCACATTGGTACAGTAAGAACAGTTTTTCCTCATGAGAGAATCTCCCACTATTTGAAAGATCTGTGTAATTAAGTTAACATGCACATAATGTTCCTAAGGAAGATTAAATATAATAAAGCATGAAGAATCAGTTAGGAAATGAGAACTAAATATTAAATTGCCTTTATTTGGCAGTTTCAGTTTGACAATTGCACTTCTTGGTTTTTAAACTGAGCGCAATACAGCACTGAATTGCTGCATTGTGCCATGTAGTTACATCTTTATTATCTCAAGCTTGGATTTTCTTCCCTTGGGTCGGGCGGTAGGTGTCTCATATGCAAACGTACAGGACAAACACGAAGGACTATTTCACAGAGCTTAGGTAGGATCCAGACTTAACTTTAGCTCTTAAACTTATGACTAGGGCTACTCCCTTGTGATCTTCTTCAAAGTAATGTGTAAATTAGTAGTAGATACTTTCTATGAGTTGTTCTCCACCTTATTTTGTTTTAGACTCTCTTTCCTTTCAGGTAAATGTTCCACTACATTAATTATTGACTTGAAATCTCTACTTTCTCATTGTTCAGTTTAAGAACGAGCACACTGACTAATCACAAAACATGCACATACGTTACCTATCTACAATCCAATATAAGCAAGATATTTGCCAAACGTGTTTTCTAAGGGGCAACGTGCTGATACTTGCTAAGAAATCAGATTATACATTGCTAGATGCATCTAAGATCTTATCTAAGTAAGTTAGATGACTTAAATGCTATAAGAACTCCAGTGTTTGCACCTGCTAATATTTGCTATGTGTATAAATGTATATACGTATGGTATGCATATACAGAACATATGTATATACATATTATATGTATATACCTATACATACTGTTCTTTTTACTTGTTTTTCAGTGAGTCCAGATAACTCTGCTGCTGTCAGGCTGACAACTCCAAACAGAACTGAAAAATCTGACCAATCCAAATACCTAATGTGGCCCAAAGCATGGGAAAAAATGGCAGGGGCAGGTTTTGTTTCACTGCTATAATTCTGGTATGATGTCAGTAATTTCATTTGAGTTAACATTACAGCAGTTCCAAGGCCTGTGGCTGCTGAGCTCTATATTGTGTACTTACCTTAACTTCTCAACCAAGTATCAACAGAATATTTGCTTGTTGAGAATACAAGAACTTGAAATTGCCTGTGGGGAATCTGGCAAGTTGAACTACTCCTCTGTTTACATGTTTTGAATTCAATAAAAAACTAATACACCCATGAATGCTGGCTGTTGCTGAAGTCTAGGATAAAACTCTCACGTACTTTTAAGGTAATATTTTCCAAGCCTCAAAAGCAATGGAATATTCATATCTGAGAAGTACCAGAATGTAAAGACAACAAAGAAAATTAACTAATTACGTGGAATTTTAGCTATTATTTTATCGTATTTATCTATCTTCCACACAGTTCCAGCCAGAAAGTAATTTGTGTTTCACTGATCTCACCTGAAAAGTTAGAGCTTACGATGTTTACATATGCTCTCACCAATTACTACAACCCTTCATGATGTGGTAGAGTGCTGCCTATATAAATGTGCAGGAAATGTCACGTATTCCTTGCCCTCACTGATAAGCATATGTCTCTGGTCACTCTGGGGCTTGGCAGCCTCTGGATTTTTCAATAAGAAGCAGACATCACAATGTGAGATGTTTCATCCAGAGTCAGAAAAGAATGGGAGAACCTTCTTTGTGCTACCCCTTCTTCTCCTGCAAGAACTGCAAATACAGGTGCAAGGATGTTTCCTAGGAGCTTTATTGACTTCTGCTAGGTTTCATAGAAAAAAGTGGGCTTCCCACACACCTTTATTTTGAGAATTGAGTTTCAAACAGCATATTGAATTCCTACTAATTGCTACCACTACAGCATTTCCTGCTGTATCACACTTATGATCTTACTTTCTTCATTAATACACTGTGAAACAAGACTACACATCTGCCAGATTGGTTCAACCTCTTATTCTTCCCCAGGGTGAGAAATATGTAGCAGTGGGGCTGTTGTTCAAAGAGCTGGTGTTTAATAAATACCACTAAATGTAGTAGGAAAGCTGAGGTCAATGCTGGCACACGATGCGTGACAAGCAGTGAGCATTATGGCAGTCCTCTCTTGCTCTCAGGTAAGCTCATTGAGGTATAATGTCAGCTTATCCAAAAGACTGCCAATTTGGTAGAAGAGCATTGCTGAGGACTACGGCCTTCTACCAGAGCTTCCAACAGGCTTTTAAGAATAGTGAATTCAGACAAGAGTCTGCTGAAAGGCTGGTTCTGGATTTGAAACTGTATGGGAAGGCAGCACAGGTAACAAAGGATATATGATATACTTGTACTGGACTGCTGAGAAGGTGCTCTGCAGCGTTTTTCATTGGCTATAATTTCCCATAAAATGAAAACTTCGTGTCCAGTTTATTATCCTCTATTTCAGTCAATCAATGAAAAGACTGTGTCATTTTTTGAAAGGATATTTAGTAGCCTTGTATCCAATGGGAGACAATAGAAAGAAATGCTTGTAGCCACTCCTTGCTATCTGAGAATACCCATTTATTACAGCCTATACTGACAAACAGAGGCAGGTTTTCTGCAGAGCTACTAAGTGTTATATTTAGCTAAAGTACATTAATAACTGTGAAAACACTTCTGCTAGTTTTGCCAGTGCTAATTGTATCTTATTCTATTTTGTTGTGTTTGCAATGATGATGAATGCAGGTGAGAGAGAGAAAATGGTGTTTTCCAGCAGTTTTTAAAATGGCTAAACCTGAATGACCTTTCTCCTGACATCTGAGAGCAGTGGGGCGGCTGCTGTTAGGAGATGGAGGCTTTCTACCATTTTCTACACCCACATGTGACAATTCCATGACACACCAAGAAACTCAGCTACGGCAACCTGCATCATGGGTGTCCTGGTTTTGGCTGGGATAGAGCTCGTTTCCTCCTTAGTAGCTGGTACAGTGCTGTGTTTCGGAGTTAGCATGAGAACAACGTTGAAAACAAACCGATGGTTTGGATGTTGCTAAGTAGTGCTTACCCTCAGCCTAGGACTTTTCAATTTCTCACACTCTGCCAGTGAGGAGGTGCACAAGAAGCTGGAGGGAACACAGCTGGGACAGTTGACCTGAACTGGCCAAAGGGATGTTCCACACCACAGAACATCAGACTCAGGATATAAAGTGAAGTGAGTTATATGGATGAGTACAATCGCTGTTTGAGGGTAGGGTGGGCATTGGACAGTGAGCAATTCTGCTGTGCATCACTTGTTTGGTTGCGGTTTTCCCCTGAGTTTTATTATTAATTATTAATATAATGTAACATCAGTATTAACTTTTTATAATTAGTACTATAATATTTTATTTTGTTTCATTTATTAAACTATTGTTGTCTCAACCCATGTGTTTGTAGGGGTTTTTTTTCCCCTTCCCTGACTCTCCTACCCATCCCATGGCAGAGCAGAGGCAGGGGGAAGTGGGTGAGCAGCTTTGTAGTACTTCGTTAGCAGCTGGGGATAAACCCTGACAATGGATTATTACCTGGAAAGAACTTTGTCTTGGAGCAAACAAGATAACAATCTCCAATTCTCTTGACAGTCTGGGTTGAGGACATTAATAATTTATACAATCATTTTTCCACAATTGGTTTCCTAACCATAAGTCCAATAGAGGATCCACTGGACTACTGAAGGCACACTTACTGTTATAAACCTGCATGAAAGTTTTTTCCAGTTTTACAGACAAAAGCAGCAAAATGCTTCAGACACTGCTGTCTCTACTGTAACACTGAATTGTATCACTAAGGCTATAATTCTCAAGATTTTTTTTAACTAGATGTGAACATAATATTGTGTGTGTTGTTGAAGATTTAGCACTTCAATAGTATCTACTTGCTAAATTAAATCCTAAAGGATCAGCAGAAGGTAGTTACATGAAGATGCTTAAAATTCTCACCAGCAAGCACCACACTCAACAGATACCTCAACAATGACATAAGCATGATTCACCACACCAGAATATCCTTGAGCATTTGAGGTTTTGAAATATTTTCAACAGGGTTCTTTAGTGGATTCAAATATAAGAATACATAAGTGGGAGTTGACTCTGGGTTTTTGATTGCTTCTTTTCAGTGAAGATGCAACATCTGTTCTTTTCATGCTGCCTTTTCAAGTATTTGGCCCATTCTGAATCATCTGGATTTAGAGAAGTCATGCTATTGGTTCTGCCAAAGGAAATGTTCATTCATGGCTACTGGCAAGGAATGAAGGATAAGAAACTCTCATCATTACTAAAGCATGTCCTGTTAAGTACTCTCATCATTACTAAAGTATGTACTGCTAAGTATCAGCATCTAAAATGTCCATATTATGAAAGTAAATAGATTAAAAAAGAAACACAATGATTTCCCCAGCTGTCTTCTGCAGACTTGGGAGACATAAAAGATCATCAAGGTAACTCATTCTGGATCTGACAGCAGTGATGATCCACATAAAGACCTATAATATACCATGAGACTTGCAGCTAAAGATTGCTACTGAGTGGAAGATCTCATCGAACCAGGGAACTTTTCTCTGATTCTCCCTCACAAATGGTACTGTTCTCACTGCATCTAATGTAGCAATGTAAAAACAGAGCAATAGCATAAGAATTCGTGGAAATTACAAGGCAATTACGAAGCATCTGTGACTTGTGATCTTACATATGGCACCATGCTTTGTTGATAACCTTACTTTAGGATCATCTAAGAAAAAACTCCTGAGCAACTTTAAGAAGTTTTGAGCTACATGACATTCACCTGAGAGCAGATCAGGCAAACTCAACTCCCACTGCCCTAGTGTCACAATCCAAACACTAGGTTTGTACACGTTTTCTGATTCCTCAATTTTTAACAGGCGCCTACCTCAAATTTTGAAAAAATTCTGAAATTCTTCCCTACCTCTCTGACACTGAAGTTCTGTGAATACCCATCCACAAATAGGAAGAAGCATCAAAAAATAGTAAGATACTGAGATGTGATTCTATCCTTTCTAATGTGACAAACCAGGACTTTTGGTTGGTCATATCTGTATTTTCACGTGTGACACTGCCCTAGCTAAATAGGCCTGAAGCATTAAAGCCTGCTACCCAGTAGCATTCTCTCACTCAAAAAAATACGCATATGCAGACACAGAACAATTCCTCAGTGGAATGAAAAACAACAAACCAGAACACAACCCCACCTCAACCCCCCAAAACCAAACCCAGCCTTGTAATTACAGCTGTAGTAGCTTGTTTGTGGTTGGTATGAAGTGAAATATGGTGCTAAAGAGCATCTCTCTCTCTCTCCAATGACTAGGTAACTCTTCCTTTTGGAACCCCACCATGCTATTGAACATTATACTAAACAATAATCATTCATTAACCATGAAAAATCTATAACGACTATGCTATTCTGGCATATTCACAGACTCAAGTCTTGAAGACGACTCTCAAAGTTCCAACAGCAATACAGGTTTATGTAGGCATGAAGGGGATGCGTGATAAAGAAACCATCTGGTGAACTCAAACTATTTTAACCCATTAAGTGAAAATGAAATGCCTTTAGGGGAGGCTCTCCTGAAAGAGAATAGCTGATCACTTCAGCTAATAGCTGTGCGGAATGCAGCAGACCCAGCTACCACGCAAAGCAGAACTGTTAGCCAGAAGTGTGTCCAGCAACTCAGAACTACTGCAAACACACAGAAAATTATAAACCATGGAATAGGTTCTCAAGGTGCAGTGACTCACATAATTTTTCAGCATTTCTCTGGAAAATTATGCAAACACTGTAGCTATTCTAGACAATTCATTGGCTCCTTTGAGGAGAAAAAAGCCGTAGCTTCTTGGTAGCGTAGTCTTACTTGAAACGACTTACGAATTTAGTGTCATTGGAAACATCAGCTGTAACATTCCCCATCCTACAGCAATTGTTTGTGACTCGTAGGATTGTTAAGGAAGCTTTCCCGTCCAACCATCCAGGAGCTACTCCAGCAGTATCCCACTCTCACCACATAGGCTGGGACCGAGGCCCCCCTCACAGCAGGAGCTCCAGTGACCCCACGGGTGCCCCTCTTGGCTCACTGCACACCCCACACTCACACAGCCACACAGGATTTCCTTACCGGCTCAGCCCTCGGTTTCCCCACAGCGGAGTCCCAGTTGTCTGGATCCTTAGAAGAACTTAATCGCGGCACAGCAACACAATTACCAGCTCAAGATGGTGCCCGCTCGTGCCCAACAAAAGATTTCCGGGGCATTTACCCTCACAGTCCGTGCACCCGGACAGTCTGGGGTCTTCCAGCACAGCCATCAGCTCCTGATGTGTCTCTGAGTGTCCCCGCCTGGGCCACAAATCCCCGGGCCCTTTGTCGTGCAAAGGCTCGGCACTTCACAGCCCCCTGCCCGGGGCTCTCGCCACACGGAGCTCAGCCCTCAGCCCTCACAGCAGCTGCTCCCCGAGCTACCTGCACTGAATGTGCTCCTCAACAGAGGGGTGTCTTTGGCAATTGGAGTACTTCCACCTCTTGGCCTCAGGATTTAACCAAAATCAGCTGTACCTGAGCCTTCAGCATTGCGCTGAGGAAAGTGGAGCCAGACTATGTGAAGGACTTAAAGAGACCTTCTCAATAAAGGTGAGTTTTCCTGAAAAACAGACTGGAAAAATTACCATTTAAGATTATAAGACTCAGAATGGTTTTGATTTAGAAACAAAACGGGAAAAATGGGAGAAGACTGTAACCACAAACCCACGACATCCTCACAGCACGGCCTTTTTAACTCGGGGCCCATTTTCCCCTCAGCAAACCTCCATGGCCTGAGCCACCCCGTGCACAGTCCCCTGTGGCTTCTCAGCACTCTGACCTCGTTCGTGCTACAGACTCCCTCACTTTCCATGGAGCTCAGCTAAAGCCCGCTTCNGTCCCCTGTGGCTTCTCAGCACTCTGACCTCGTTCGTGCTACAGACTCCCTCACTTTCTATGGAGCTCAGCTAAAGCCCGCTTCCCACCTACCTGCAAACCCTTTCCCTTTCCTTTCCCTTTCCCTTTCCCTTTCCCTTTCCCTTTCCCTTTCCCTTTCCTTTCCCATGCCCAGCGGCTTGTAGGGAAGTGCCCTCATGCAAGAGGCAGCTGGTGAAGGGAAGAAGGAGGCAGTTTTCTCCTCTGCTACTCAACTGCTGTTTTTTGAGGCAAAATACTATAAAATATACTTTAAATTGCAGGCAGATCGACAGACTGTGTACTGTCTCCTGTACTTTGGAAAAGTGAGTAGGGAGGTGGGCTGGTGTGTTTTTTGTGACCTGTCACTTGTGCAAATACCAGAGTGAGCCTCAATGAGCTGGGATACTATTAGTGTTAAAATCTACCTCCTGTCCGGGATTTGGTCTGTTTTGATTACTGTAACTTTAATCTTCATGTTCTTCAAATTTTTGGATGTAATTTATTCAAAATTATATATGCTCTGCTTTAAAAATCCAGTTACCAGTGAGATATCAAACCCACAATCTTTTTTATGCAATTTAAATATAGCATGCTAACAGGATCAGTTCATGAGTTCTTGGTCATAAGCAGGAAATTAAATGAAAGGATTTTTTAAAAAACTTTTTTAAAAAGCAAATTAGGGAGAAAGAGTGCTTGTTTGGTTTTCAATTTTTTTTGGCTGTAAGTATTGCTTTAAATCGAAGAGAGTCAACAGGGGGCTTTGGTATCTCTGAAAACCAGGATTCTGAGTAGGTAGATAATCTCCAGAATAATTTTAATACCAAGAAATCCAGTAAAATTTAAAATGTTTACTCTTAACTGAGTTTCCAGGACTTTAACTACGCAATCAACAGATAGAGTACGTTTACATATTGGTAGCAGTCAGTGAGTCACTATTTAGTATTTACATTCAGTGATGATGTTGATACCAGATTGTAATATCTCTGCAAGTTCCATATGGGGTTTTTTTGCACTGTTGGTCTAACAGACAAGTTTATCTCATCTTGTACCTACAGTATCTAAAGGATATTTCTATAGATTTTGTTTGAAGGACAAAATTGAATCCTCTGAAGCAAAACATATGTGGGGAAAATATTTGCATGACATCTTTTGGCAGTATCTCTTTGTGGCAAATGCTGAAATTATTGGAGAGTTTTCAGAGCAAAGTGTTGCCTGTCTGAAATAAGAACTTGTGGTGGGTTGACCTTGGCTGGATGTCAGATGCTCTATCACTCCCCTCCTCACCTGGACAAGGTAGAGAAAATAAAACAAAAAGCTCATGGGTTGAGATAAGGACAGGGAGAGATCAATCACCAGTTGCTGTCACAGGCAAAACAGTCTTGAGTTGGATCTGTTACCCAAGATTTACCCACTGGTTAATCAGTGCTGGCTACTCCTGATGAACTTCCTTGTCCTTCATATCCCTCAAAATGTATTCCAGGATTGGGTGTTCCATCACCTTCCCAGGTACTGAGGTGAGGCTGACCAGCCTGTAGTTTTCCTGTGACCTCCCCTTCAAGGAAGTACCAGGATCTTGCCTTGTCTATCAATTGTTCCAAATAGTTTGAAACAATTGCTTGCAAAGAAATCTTGCTAAAAGTCAGTTTGATACTGGAAAAATGTAACCCCTAAAAATCTCTTTCTGTGGCTTAGCAGGCTATTTTGATTTGTTAAGTATTGCTTAAAATACCACCATCTCCAAAATTCAAAAAATGTGAGGAATTATATGAAGTTACTCTGAATTGTTTGCATGCCTCCTGTCAATTATCTCTGTATTCTCCAGTAAGTATAACAAAAGCACTTCCTTAAATAGAATCATTACTCTTAGTTAGTGACCATTAGTTATTCAAAGAGCCAAAGCTAATTGCTTCGTATTCTAGTGATCTTTCCTTCCTGCTGTCTGAGGACATGACTTCTGGCCAAGATCCCAGCAATCCTCCCCCAGACATCTCCTCTCCTCATTGCTTCCTTGTGCCAAGACCTCCCTTAGTTCTGGACCATGCTCTCTGCTACCGCCTGCTGCGCAGTCTCCAGGCAGAAGGACTGGAATCACTGGGAGGCCATTAGGAGAAACGTTGGTGTCTCTAGCTCAAGGCAGAGAATCTTTCAAGGCACTCTGAAATGGTAAACAGCATTCTGTAGAAGGTTCAGACCTAAAGGTCTCCTACAGACCCTAGCTGGATTCCATGACTGAAATCATGGGATGCAGAGGCTGTTTCTGTTTTAAGGTGAGCTTTTCCTGCAAGGCCTAAAATGCAATCACTAATTTGCAAGATCTGGTTTCTCTGCCTTTCCCTGAGTTGCAGACCAAGGTGACTTCTGCTTTAGGATAGGGAGCTATTGTTCAATCTCTACTGTTCCCCACTTCCATTAGTAACGCCTACTACCACTGGTACTGATCCTTCATACTTCCTAAACAGAGTGTGATAAACACTGTTCTGCCAGGCAGGAAGAAAATTATTTGTGCTAGTCAAAAGACGAGGATACTGTGAGAGATCGAGATAGCACTGGAACTGGATCTGCCTTTACTGATCGTTTGGCTGACAAGGGTTTATAGCAGAACCTGTGTGTCCCAGGGTACCCTTAACAACCGTTCACCAACACAAACTGACACATCTTTTGTACCAGTCTGTGCTACAGAAAATTAGATACGGGTTTATGGTTGTTTTATTCACCTTTAAAATCTGTCAGTCTGAGTGACTGGCTGCTTCATTGATGCCAAAGACAAACCTTGATCAAGAAGCCATCTTCTCTGAGTGCTCTGTTTCTGTCACTTATTCCATGTGGATTTGCAGTCTTGGCTGTGTAGGCCTTTGTGCAGACTGAGTAGGTACCACAGAACTGCAGCCATTTCTCCTGAGAGCAACTTTGTGCTGCTGGAAGGTAATTCCTACATCTTCCTCTGGGGTAAAAACTTTCAGGGAGTGCTGGCCATGTTGAGCTTTGGCCCCTTGGAAGATAAGGAGGATGGCAGCCATTCTGAACAACATTTATGAATGGTTATCGTGTTTCTTTGGGGCTGGTTTATAACAAAAGGTTGGCATCATTAGAGCAGTAGACAACCTATAAACCTGTACAATATATGAAGGCAAGGGTGGAAAGAACCTGATTTGGTGTGCACTGCCCCCTCTGAAAAGCATCCCCTCTGAGGAGTATGTAATACTGTACAGTTGCTTCCCCTCTGTGAAAGGAAACTCCTAAAACTGCAGATATAGGAAGTCTGATATGACAAACAAGGAGATAATTTAGAAAAAAAATCCTAGCATTAAGCATAGCAAGAACATAAAATACGGGCAAGATGGTTTTTTACTCTATTGGTCTATTTGGTACTAGATAAACAGGTAATTAAAATGGCATTAGTGACTATTCAGATTCACTTTAGCTTGTGGGGAGTGTTTCCATTTCTGCTTGAGAGGCTTGGACAGGGCTCTCCCTTCCCAAGCAGCCTAGGAGAGGGATATCACTCCATGTCTGATATTTCGTATGAAAATGCTACCTTCAGAAATTCAAAGTGGAAACGTGTAGATGATCTCCCTCATACCTAATCACAGAAATCTATTTGAGCAGAAGTAAAAAGATTTGGTAAATGGTATAATAGCATATAATAGATGAATTGTGTAACAGCAAAATTTACTCGTCTGTCCATGGGCAAAAGTCTCTGGGTTTCCCTCTGCGTGTGACCGGAAATCCGCTTTATCATACAGAGAATCCGTGTGCCTTGGCAGTTCTGCAGTTTAAACTTGATTGCCCACCCAGAACTCCCTATTGTAATCCTCAGGTAGACTTGGCTGCTTCTGCATGCACTCCACTGTCCCTTAATTGATTAATATTGCTTCATTTATAAAGTTCCACCGGCAAGAGGTGACATTTGTATGGTTGCATTTGGATGGTGTTTGATATATTGCTGAATACAGAATGGCTGTCAGGTTTGACAGCACAGTAACAGCACTGCCCATATTTTATATGCAATTGTGCAAAGTGATTTGGGCATTTCTGAGTTTGAAAGCTGAAAAATTCTTCTTTGAACCGCACACAAATTAATTATTTAGAAAAAAGGTTCACAGGTTTTCCCTCTTGGCTTTACACATAACAGAAAAAAATTGGACCTGACAAACATAGGCAAAATCTGCTGCTTCGTAGGAATCATTCCCTGGATTTACACAGGTGTCACACAATAACATTTATCTATTTGTAAAAATATATCTATTCATATTGGTATTTATATTTGTTGATGTAAGAACTGCACGAACATGACTGGTACAGTCCTGATAACTAGTAAGCAAGAGGTTTTGTGTATGCTGTTGGCAGGAGCAGGTGTGCCTAGTGATAGGTGCTTGGATTTTTCTGAATGCCTGGTTATACATGAGCAGGGAAGTTATTTGTAGAAATCTCAACACCTAATAATGGAATTTGCCTCATTTAATTTAAAATTATCTATTGTTAATCATGTGGAAAAGGAAACAAAGAGATGTGAGGGAGAGGAATTTTTTTTTTCTTTTTGCTGTAATTATATTTAAGAAAAGTAAATACACAATTGAAATGAAAGGCTCTATTTTCCTTTTTTTTTTTTTGTAAGATTTTTGATATTTAGTGTGATCTTTAATTATGATTTTACCAAATGCCTTCTTAATATCCTTGTGTTTCTTTATCTGGCATTTTAAAAAGAAAACATAAGAGCAATGAATCAAGGCCTGGTTTACATCCAAATTCAAGTTTTGGAGTAACTGTCTCTTTGCTATTGGACTTTTGGACCCAGATAGAACTTCCAAAAGGAGGATGCAGCTTCTCAAGTCTGAGGCAGCTTGGAGTGCCTGGGCCTGGAGCACTTGGTCTTGTGGCCTGCCCAGAGCTGTGAAGTTGTTGGTGAGCTGTGCCTCCAGGTGAAAGAGCTGTGGGAGGAGGTCCACGAGCTGTGAAGAATCTGAAACGATGAGGAAGCAATCAAATGGCACTTCTCTGAGACCTCAGCCAAAAATACTGCCAGGGCAAGGAGAACCTGAGAAGTATCAGGCATGGCTGAAGGGCATTGGCGCAGTGATGAAGTCTTTGGGGATGGAGGTGGTGTTCTCCTTGGTTCTGTCACTGAGGGGGAGGGTCTGAGGATGACTCAGATCCCTCAGGTTAACAGGTAGTTGTACAGCTGGTGTTGGCAGCAGGGCTTCAGTGTGTATGACCATATGGGCCCCTCTTTGAGGGTCCAGAGCTGCTTCAGCTGACTGAATCAGAGACAGGATTCAGCTGACTGAATGAAATTTAAACTAGAAACAATGGGGAGAGATTTACTCCTCAAAAATCAACTAAGTCAGTCAGGGAGAGGGTTGTCTTACCTGTTCTGAGGAATCAGCATTCCTGGGTGCTGCTCTGGAAGGTCTGGACACTGATGAGAGCAGCGTGGGGAACAAGCAGAAGTTAAAAGTCTTAGAGTAGTTACAGTGCTGTCACCTCACTGGCATCATGAAGACACAGTGGGATAGATCACATGGTTGGAGTGCGCCAGAGGAGGGACCCAAGACAAAATCCATCTGTTGATGCACACAATTTTCTCTCACAAATCCAATGCCTTCTCAAACTGAATATAATCCAGTGTGATTTCCCACTGCTGTAAAAGGAGAACTAAGGTTATAGCAAAGATGAGACAATGGTGATCATAAAGGAGGAAATGGCAAGTATAAGCAACAAAGTATCCGAATTTGCCAAAGGTGTTGGTAAGAGAAAATGACCTTATTAATAAACTTTTTCCTCTGTTTAAATCTTAGATATTTCTGTTTTTGAAATAGAAACATCTAAGCAAACATTTGTTGAATGAATAGAATAGAAACATTTAGCAAACATCTTTAAAATGCTGTAGTGAATGAGACAAATAACTTTGAAAAGTAATGAAAAATCTTCCAACCATACAGAAAAAAACCCGATCGATATCAAGCCAAAATTATAAGCCACCACAAATACAAGATGCTGAGGCTAGAATGCCAATAAGCAATACTAAAATACGTCAGAATATAAGTATAAGTTGTGTACTTTGATATCTAGTAATGCTAAAAAGATACACAGGAGTGGGATGCCTATTTCACTAGTAATATGATTGAATTTAAAATAAGTATGTTTATATATTTTTATCATAAAAATAGTAATAATATTTATTGAGGACCTGCCTGTTCATAAATTAAGGATTTTGTTACAAGATGTAGACACTGTGACGCATGTCAGCTAGAAATACTGCTTGGGTTGGTTTTTTTTTTAATATGCTACTCATGGGTGAGTAATTTCTATTTGACATTTCAAGAGCTTAAGACCAACACTAGGTATCTGAGCTGATACTGAGACAGGGTTTTAACCTCTTCCTCATGTGTTTATTTCTGTTGCTTTAACAGATAGTAAACATTCAGTAATCTTGGAGTCCAACATGATAAGATTCTTTGATTTTCCCTCACCACCCAGGCCATCTAGCCCACAAAGTCTGATTTAATGTACAGAAAAAATTAAAAAGGAAAATATAGGAACTGGATTTGTTTTCGTTGTGATAAAGTTTTATGGACAAACTCTTGCTGTGTGTAGAGTTTTGAGTGAGCACACTCTATGTGGCACGCTTTTGTGGAAAAAGGGAATGGGCTCTCCCCTGCCAAGCAGTACAGCAGATCAACAAATAACCTATTCATTTATCAGAGCTGAGAAGGCAGGGGAAGGCATTCACAGAAAGGAACTCCCAAACTCAGGTTAATGAGCAGTCTTACTGCACCTAGAGGACAGATCACAGATGGGTGTTAACACTTTTCTCAGTCTGTAGCATGTGCATGGAATAAATGGAGGACGTTTAGTTTGAATCAAGCAAGGTACTCTGCATTTTTAGCATTTTTTTAAAAGGTAGTTTACGGCATCTGGAAATTGCAGACTGTAGATTTCTGTCAGCTACCAAGAACTGTGCTATTACCTGTGCTAGAAACCATTTTGGTGTTAAGTTCAGCTCAGCTAAACAAGATTTTAATTCCAAATAATAGAAGAAACAATATTCTTTTATTCCTGTTTGTTGCTTAATAGGGTCAGTAATCCACATCATAGCTTATTTTCTATGTGATGGAAATGTAGGAATAATGAAAGGAATGCATAAACAGACAGAAAAGATAATTTTCTCTAGTCACTGTAACTAATGATAATAGATGAGCAGAATGACTATTCATAGTGTCAAGCAATACCAGGCAATCTGTTCTGGGGCATGGAATAACTCTGTTGTTTTTTTTACTGATGGGAACATTTGTCATTTGCAATTGCCAGACTGTACATATGTTGGCATTAGATAAATTCTCAGTATGCTTCTTGAATATTTTCTGCCTACCAAATGATTTGTGGCTGAAAACAAATCTGAGGAGCTCCTGTCTTCTCTAATAAGCTAATCAGAGAGTTCTGTTCCCTCCTCAGTCTGTGGGAGTACAAACCCGTATCTCTTATGTTTCACCAGGTGCAATGATCACCATTAAACTGCCTCCTAGTCTGTGTAGAAATGCTCCATTTTACAGTCTTATCAGTGCTGTGACACAGTGCAGCAAGATTCTAGGAAGGGAAATAAAGCAAATGAGGAAGGATCACGGCCCTCTAGCTTCTGGGATGGGGCATTCATCTGGGAGGTTGAAATAGATCTCTGTTAGGCCCTGCAAAAACCCTAGCTAAATAGTTTTATGCTATGCTGTCATTCAAACCCGGGAGTAATGCTGTAATTACCTGTGTTACACTGTCACCACCATTATTATAATTTCACACATACTTGGGTGCAGTTTAAAAAGGATTAAATTGTCTGTCTTAGTGGACTTAGCATAACACCAGACTAGGGAGGTTCATTAGCAGGGTTCAAGGGAGGTTCATGGCTGTAATGCTGTGTTCATTACAGACCTTTGTGAAAACAGGAGTACTAAATGCTTACAGATCTCAATTCTAAAAACATGAAGCCAGTCGCTTGAAAGATGTGTTTACACACATTTTTTTCCACTGTGAACTAATCTAAATGGAGTCAGTGTTTACTTCTATGTGCATTCCTCCCCACCCCCCCCCAATCCTAACCTCAGAAAACTGAAATGTCAGATTTCTCGGGGCTACATTTTAAGAAATTGCTTGTGTAGTCAAATCAGTGCAGTTATCTTGCTGGTTTTTCTGTCATAGCAGATTTTACTGGCTGACAAAAAGAAAGGGAAAACTGATTCCAGATAGTTGTGTGTAATAGATTATCTTGTTCTGTGTTACTTAAATAGTCCTAGTGTCTGTGACTTCCACCTGTTACATGCCAGAGAAAGCAGCACATGCAAAAGTGTGGTAGAAAATTGTCTTTATGTCATTTTCTTTCCATCTTCATTCAAGATCAGCTGTGTGTCTGCCTTCTACACTGACTCTCTGAGCAAGTTTTGTGTGCTCACATTCCTTCTAATTTTCTCGTGGGTATTAATTATAACTTCATTGGCTGGAAGTAGAGTTCCTGCCCTTTTGGAATTGTCACTGTGTTGCTGTTACAGGCATGTTATGATTCCAGAGAGCAAACACTGTGCTGGCTTCCCTCTGGGAATAGCAGTTCTTTCCTGTTTTGGAGCAAAGTCAGTCTTCACCTTTAACCACTATGGTAGCATCACAAGATTTTCACAACCAGGATTATTAAGTTTGATGTCTCCATTTTTTTTTTTTTCCTGAGATGTATTTGCCTCTCCAGGGAAACAGTTATTCTGTATTTCTGCCCACTGTGTCAGGTAGAAGGAGAAATTGAAAATCTTCCAGTCGTCATTATTCTTCTGTATATCTAGGGCAAAAATGCACTAGACTGACTTAAATACTACAGTTTAAAGAAAACAAATTATATCATGAATTCTCCATGAACACCAATGAGGTGTCTCATGGCACTGAATATGAATGATAAATCATTATATGGGGAAGTATCTGCAGAGCTTAATTTTGGATCAATAATAGGCCATATTTGAACCCATTCTGTTATAATTTCAAAGAACTCTTCATAAACCAGCTTTCCCTCCTGGTAATACCCCTGAGTAACTTCCTTAGATAGGTTGCTTGCTGGGGATTGCAACAGGCTCCCGGCAGTTCTGTGGCTGTAGAACTGCGAACAATGCCAGGAGAGAAAGTTGGTTAATAAGTTACAGTGCCCTCAGGTTGGTTTATTGTGAGTGACCTGGATCATGGTGCATGCTTTACAATGAAGTGGTTCACAGTGTCTTGTTTGGAGTGCCCACTTTGAAGTGTGTTAGAATATATGCAGTGAAAAGCCAATGGGAAACCAGCAGCTCGTGTAGAAGAGCATATTAACGCAGAAAAGTAAATAGCAAATTTTCAGAGGTCAGAGATGGGTCTATTGCTTTTTTTTTTTTTTCTGGATTCTGGAATTTGCACAGTACAGTTGGCTGACAGAGGATCTAATTAGAGGTCACACAGGGCATGAGACTGGCAGCTGTCACCCTCCTATGGGAACAAGTTTGGGTCTGTATTCTTTGGGTTTGCCCAGGAATAAAGGGAACAAACATGTTAATGAAGAGAGACTGGTATTACTGTTTGCAGGCTTCCTGTCCTTTCCCCCTTTCTTTGGTCAATGAATTCCTACCAGGGAAAGGTCCTTATTATTTTCCATTGCAATGTCTCTATTTTTTCAGCCCCACCATATGTTGCCAGTGATTTTTGACAGAATACTACTGCTTGATGTTTATTCAAATAGTTTCATCTTTGGAACACGGTATAAAGGCCGTCTGCTGCTTGCAATTTCTCTCAAGGCTGGGGTGGCAAATGGTGTTAGTTTTGCTGCAGCAGAAAATGGAGAAGTGACTCATCCATGATTGCAAAGTTTGTTGGCATTACTGTTAGAGAGAGAGAATTCTGTACTAAACTGCCTCTAGAAATGGTTCTTAGGAAAGGAATTTCCCTTTTCTTTAGAAAAATGGAGGTATTCTAATCAGAGTCACTTAGAATAACATTTTCAAGCTCCTCCTCTTCCCAATTCCCAGCTTCATCCCCAGATGGCTGACATAGCTAATCCTCTGCTGTGACAGAGGCTTCTGTCTACAGTGATGCTTTTGCTATTTGTCTTCTTCCAGTCAACCTTTTTATCCATCTTCATTCACTCCATATGCTCACTTTCTTCATATCTGTTGAGACAGAAATGTGCAAAGCAAAGTAGGTATCTGCCAGATCCAAGTCCTGATGTGCATTAGGTGACACTGGTGCTTGACCTGTGTTCTTGGAGACTGGGGGCCAAGCTGAGAAGAACAACTTCCTTCTTCTTAATTTTACAGTTTAAAAGTAAGATTATAATTTTAGCAATTCAGAGCATTTGCCAACATCAGCTGATCTTTGAAAATCGTGTTCCTAGGCAATGCAATATAAACCAGATTAGCATAAAATAACACATAAATTGTAGGATTTACTGTATAAATTACAACACCGTATAAATTACTGTTTTACCTGTCCTTTCCACCATTCAACTACTGCAGCTTCACTAATTCAATTTATCCTGCCATCTAGCATCTGTACTTTGCCAATGGCGTGGGGGGAAGAAGTGAGAGAGCACAATGGAGAAGTCGTGACTGAAGGGCTGCGGAGCAATCCCTGTCGCAGAGGGAGCTGGAAGCGGCTGCTGCAGCAGAGCCGGTGCCGCAGTGAGTCAGGGAGCCGAGCACAGCGCGTCCCAGTGAATCACCCTGGGTATGGGCTACGCCTGAAGATCCCCGCACTCAGCGCCGCCGCTGAGGGACTTCGAGTTCCTGTTCAGCAGAACTTGAAGCCCCGGTTCCCGTCCCCACCTGCACAGCGGGTCCTCTCCGTTTGCCGAGAGAAAACAGGGTTGGCTGCGAGAGAGCTCGGGCTGGGAGAGTCTGGGAGGGTTCCTGCAGCCGGGCGTCTGTGGGAGAGCTGCAGATCTCCCCTTCTGGTGTGGGGAGACAGATGGAACTGATTGCTCTAGCACCTTTGGCCTGGGATGATCTTTAAACATCACAAATAACATGTTTTATCTCTGAGTAGTGAATTCGTGCCCCACTGTAGTGAAAAAAAAAAAAAGTCTGATAGGGTTCCATCTTCAAGGGCATTATATTCTGTCAGGCTAATTTTCTGCAGATGACTGTACATTTTCATGTTATTGCCAAAACTATTTTGTGTTGTTGCTTAAATAGCTTCTACACTTCATAACAGGTCTAACTGTGCTTCAGTAGTGGGTAAATAATAATTTTAGAATACAAGAATTATTCCTAGAAAGAAGTATACTTTCTGATCTTTTCTGTCTTGATAGTTATCCTGATATGTCTAAGTGAAAGTAGTGGATGTAATACTATTGGAAAAATTCCAGATATTTGGATAAAAGTATGTAAATGGGTTTTGTTGAACATCTCTGCAGGAATGTGTGTGTATATATGTATACATACCCACTTTTAAAGGAAAAGAAAGGTAATTAAGAAGCTAATCTAAAAAAAAAAGTATGATTTCCCTGGTATTAGCTTAATTTATTGGCCCCACCCAATGTTGAGACATAGTAAACAAAAAGCTTCATTGCAGCTGTGTGCATCCAGCTGTGGAAGCACAGTACTTCAGCTGCAATGCATGAATGTGACTTTTTCTGTATGATACAGTTGGGAAATTATTTCAGTGCTGAAAAACAGAGCTGTTAGTTTGTATCAGATCAAATTAGTTCTGATACAAGCATTATTATAAAATGCTTTTCTGAAGAGTGTGGCATAAAATCATAGTTCTCCCATGTCCGTTTTGTTGGTTTAGTAGTTTGCTTTTGTCTTCCAGATAATTTGTAAGGCCGAGACCTTAACATCTCTTAGCCAAGCATTTGAACAAACTCAGAACAATGTTGGTAATCAGTCATTTTAGGATGGCTTTGAGTATTTTCACAGTCTTGTTTCCAGTAATTTCTCTCATCAGTCTATGATAGAGAAAAATTAAACATAAGGTAGTAAAAGGGTGTTGATCTCCACTGGATTCTGTTCTTGTAAATGGAGGGGACTAAGAAGCAGAAATGTATGTTTGGTATTTAAGCAATGCTGTGGAACAGCTCCTGGGTATTGCAGCAATGTCATGAGGCTACATCCCTAGCAAGACATCAGTTATTCCCAATATTTGGCTTGGTAAACCTATGTTGTTGTTACTGAGATATAGGATAAAGCACCGAAACTCTAAGGATCTTAGGACAAAATGTCAGCTGATGGTCTGTAGATGTGGTAGTTGCTGAAAATAAATAAAGCAGTTGAGGCACTGGGTTTTAAAATCTGGATACAAAATTTGTGGAGATACAAGCAAAAAGAAAAGGGGCCTTTTTTTTTTTTTTCAGTGGATGCTAACTCACAGATAATTTGCTTTTCCCTAATTGCAGATAATTTGTTTTTCTGTAACTACTACTTACAAAGATAATAGTATATTTATTACTCTTTCTCTGTCATTATGGGGAATTTGTTCCAGTGCCCAACCACCCTCTGGGTGAAGAACCTTTTCCTAATGTCCGTGCGATCTGAACATCCCTTGACACAGCTTCATACCGTTATGTATTATCAGGGGTTGTAGTTATGTTTAATAGGATTATTCATTAATCTTTGCATCACTTGCCTTCTATGTGCAGAAATAGAAGAATTGTTCAAAACAGGGCCTGAGTCCATCTGCACAGGGGAATTTAAAGAAAAAAGTGTTCAAAGTAGTTTCTGTATGCAAAAACGTCATAAGTAATTATTCGGTATCTATCAATTTATATTCAGTATCAATCAATTTTATTCTTTGAATAAGATGCAGAATTCTTTCTGTAAATTCTCTCTATGAACCTTTTCCACAGGCATAAGCTACCAGATCTGTAGTGTGCCATTACAGGGAGATTCAGTATTTTCCGTCTCTTTCTCTCCGCCTGCTGCTGTGGTCAGATGGTTACTTTTATCTGCCGCTGTCCACTGGAACATAAACATGGCACCTTAGGCAAAGCATTCTATTTTTATGCGAAAAGAAAAGAGCAAAAATATCTGCAGAGTGGCCACAGCTTTTGTTGATGACACAGATCTTTTCCCTTGATCCCTTTCCCTAATGAGAAGTAATGTTGCCATCTGCTGGCAGAGGACAAGGACAGGCTGCTTCTGGTGCTTCTTTAAGCTGGTGTGTTCTGTTTACGAGTTACAAATCCTTTTTTCCCCCGTGTTTGATTCATTGATCTTGGCCATATCTTTACCACACCGAGGCAATTATTTCTGTGTGAGGTCCATGAGTTATTTATGAAGGTTTGAATCAGAAAACCATCTGCATAGAAAGTTTTCCTTTCAAGTACCCACTGGCCTTGTCCTAATAAAGGAGTTTAATAAAACATTAATGACGTGATCTTCATCATAATTTAATTATTAAGTGAAACAGTGTTAATAAATTTTTTTCCCTATGAAACGGAATAAATTTATGCCTTTTCTGTAAACTAGGAGGTTCTTTTCATTACCACCTTCATAATAAACAAAATTTTCAGGTCCTCTAATCTCAGTCAGAGATCTCAGCAGTAGGGCCAACAGGAAGAAACAGCTGGTCCCTCAGACCCTGCTCATCTGTCTTTTAATGCCTAGTTCATAAATGAATGCTATAAAATACTGTCTAGGAATGTTGGGACTATGTTGCTGCTTTGCAGGAATGGGGAGACCAGAACAAGATACTGATTCAGTGCCAGTTGGCACATTCTTCTTTGTTCTTGAAATGTGTACTCCTTAGATACCCCTGACCTGGGGCATTGCCGAGAAAGACAGAGAAAAAACAGTAATGTTTCTCTGACACTTTTAATAACCTGATGCCATATCTGACAGGTTATTCCTAGGACTTCTCTTAGTTTAGCTTGGACGAGCAATTCATATTCCTCTTCTCAGTTTGAGGGAAACTTCTCGAGACTGGCTTCACTTTTGTTCACAAGACTCAGATTTTAAATCTTTCCTCTCAAGCCACTGCCTCTTCATAAAATAACTTTGTCTTTAACTCATATCTTAGATCAGTTTTATAACCCCATTTTGCTTAATTCCCCAGGTATGAGGTGTTAACTCAGTGCAACTACTAGAAATGCAGGAAAAGTAGGAAAAAAAAAAAAAGGCAACAGAAAAACTCTAACCAAATGAAACTCCAAAACAAAACAAAGCAAAAAACCCCAACCAATCCCCAAACCTTCACCACCAACTGTGAATGCATCAGAGAACTGTTTCACCTGAGGACATCTGAAATTCTGTTCACAGATGACTAGCAGATGCTGAGAAACACTGAAAGGAAAATGTATAATACCTATATTCAAAAGAAAAGGGTAAATTAGATCAAACAGCCTTTTCTCCTTATCTGAAATATATTTTGCTTTAATTCAGTACCATTTGGCTTTGTTGCTTTTTGTCTTCTGAACACAAAACAAAAGATACTCTTTTTCCTCTTTTCTGAAGCTGCTGATCCTGAGGAGACAGATGGAGAAAATTTCCTGTTTTGACCTCGCTTAATTTTGCAGACTTCATGTATGTTGCAGGATGCCGATGGTTAAAAGCACAGGCTTTTTGAAGGCTATGGGAATGCTTTTTCATGAATAACCACAGAGGGGCTCTGAAGGGTGTGTGATACTACACCATTCCCTCTGAAAGAGAACAGTATTTCTGATGTTGGTCATCTTCAACAAATGCAGGATGAAGCAAGGTGCATTTTGGTTGGAAATGGAATATTACAAATTTCTTCTCTGTGCAAGCAAATGCTGTGTCTGATGCCCAGAAATTAGTTAAGTTTTGGATATCAAATGCTGTGGACTAGAGGAAGCAATAGCTTTTCATAATGTAAAAACCTCATCCGTATGATAAGGTGGTGAATGTGAATAGCACAGGTGTCTGGAGAGAAATCATTCTGGGGTTTTGGCATTTAAAGGCTGAGTTGTAGTAAATTCTACTTAAGTTCAAGGAAGGATGAGGAAGGAAACATGGCAAGAATTTGCAAAGAACCCTCTCTAGTTTAGGCCTATGCTGATGCCAGTGTGGACAGGTCTTGAGAGGTCTCACATCGCTGCTGTTGCATGACATTGTTTGAATTGAAAGCTTTCCTCCTTCCTTGTCTCTCAGGAGATGCAACCAGTCAGGGTTGCTGCACATGGCACAGCGTATCTGACATGCTGCTAATGAACAAACTGGTCTTTAGGCAAGTGTATACTGTAGAGAAAGTATTTGTCAAACCTCCTGCAGAAGAAAGGAGGATTAACGCAGAAAACTAAAGCTAATCCGCCCTGCCCCACATGGTTGAAACCAGATCAGAATTTCCATTGCTTCTTAATATGCTCAGTTTTGTAAGAGCAGGAAGGGAAAGCGGAGACTCCTTGGATGTAGTTGAGGGACAAAGCTGTCTCCCACCACTTCATCCGTAGGCCCTGTAGGAAGGTGGATGGTCTTTGAGGTTGGAGGACCATAATACAAGCATGCGATATGCGCAGTTGGAGTTGAAGCAGGAAGCTAGAGCATGTACAGTTAATTTGGGGGAATGAAGGAGTGGGGTAAAGTGAGCAGAAAAGTAATGAACTGGAAGGTGAGAGGGAGGAGACTAACAGGAACTTGGATGTCCTGAATTCTAGGGCAGACTTTTCTGTAACCTAGGTTACCTCCTTTAATCTAATTTTATGGGCTCTTTTATTAAATTACAAATGCCCTTATTTCTCTGTGTTTTGGAGAGTCTTTGTTCTGCCGTGTGGAGTATATGTGACTTGGGCAAATAAAGATAGCCCAAAAGAGTTGTTAAAAACCCTATCCATGAACTTTCTGTGATCCGGGTTTTCAGTAGGTCAGCTGACAATACAATGTACCTCTGTGAACTGACACTGCAATTGAAATCCTTGCATAGCCAATATTCCGATTTTCTGCTGCAGCCTGAGAAGGTTTAAACATATAAACTTTGAGAGTGTCTTCACCACCAGAATTGTGGGAATGTTGTGGTAGATCTCTCTTCATTCCTGCTGAGACTAAATAACTGTGAATAAGTCAGCAAGTTTACCAGAGGGAGCTCTGGTAGGAAAGAGGGATCCCAGTGAGCTTGGAAGTGAGAAACCCTGACCGCAAGTCTTACATAGTTTATTGTATCTAATGCATTCTGATTATTGTGACTGTGAACCCATCAACATTGTGATTGATGAAAACTAATCTGAAATAACTTTCCTGGTTTCTATAGCTACTTGAATTTATTTCTTAATCATATTAAATCTCTGTGTTTACCATTAAATTTTCAGGTGGTTAAAAACAACTGTGTTCCACCTGAGTGGGACTTCAACAGAGCCATAGCTGTGGAACAGTAAGTTTTACTTTACTCTGGCCCTTTCTTGTGGATATTTAATTACAATGCATGCAAACACTCAGACTTTGAATTCTGTTATGCTATCTCAAGCCAAGTTCTATTGAAGAATGATTTGAAATGGACGCAAACAGTTTTGGTTTTTTTGAAAGCAGTGGAACAAAATGGTAGAATCAGTGTATTTCTTGTCAAGAAAATCTGTTGTTGCTAAAAAAGTTACTACTCCAAATGCCAAATCCTCTTTTTGTATAAAACGTGAGAATTTTCAAAATACACCGTATTTTTGTAATGGAGGTTTCTCCCACAGCTCCTTACATGGCCTTAGATGTCCAGCTTTCTTCTCTTGCTGTATTCATCCTGAATCTTTTATGCAATTTCTCAGCTGTCAGTCTTGGCCACAACAGCTAAACTGCATTGGCTAGATCTAACCAAAATACAGCATCCACTCCAACTTGGGTAAGTTAGTTTGTTCTAAAAAGGTAAGATTTTTGCTCCATTATTTGGAACGTACAAAGTAATTTTTTACTTTTTCACTTTTTTTTCACTTTTTACACTGTGGTGATAGTTGCCATAAGGCTAACAAATTCACATTTATAATGAAAATGTTACTCCTGTGTGAATGCCATTGACTTTAACATTGAATTAAAAAATCTTTGAGTTGAAGAATATAATTGAAGGAGAGGTTATTCAGTGCTAAGCACAACAGGTTCATGTGTGAGTGGACTGATCTGTGCTACTGCTACAAAATGGGAGAGCTGAATCTTTGAATGTTCTTTGTAGGAAAATAAATATACTTAGGCATTAAAGTGAGATATATTTAAGTGGCCATTATACTAGTGAACATAAGCTAAACAAAACTGTTTGGGCTTTTTTTTTTCCTTCATGTTTTAAAATTCTGTTTGTAGCTCTGCATTCAATCCAGATGCTTTAACAGTCACTTCATTTCAGTGTGATGATTGTAACAAAATACCCTGTGCAACAGAATATGTGGCATTTTACCTACAGTCACAGTCAAAATTCATTGATCTGCTCTGCTGCACACAAACACGACACATTAGCGTGTATGAGGACTGTCTTTATTAAAGTTACAAGGAGAGGCTGGTTTTAGGAAATGGTTAATAGAATCCTATATTCATAGTTTTAAGAAGAGCATTTGTTTACAAAACCGGAACTTCCTTTCCTTGAACCAGGAACTTGCCATAAGTCAAGTCACAAACGTAAAGATGGGTGCAAACTCCACATATAGGCACTCTCATCATTGTTATTTTTTTTATCAGCTGTGGCGAGCAGCTGTCGTTAATTCTTCAGCTCCTCCTGGAACGTGTATTGTTTGTTCCTTTTGGAAACTGGGCGGAGATTAAATAATGAGTGTCCTTAATGTGTGTTTATCTTGGGCCAGGCAGCTCTTTAATGAGCGCTGTTCTTTCTCTGTTGTAAAAAGAGTTTTCATTGTCAGAATCTCAGGATTACAGCATCTTCAGCATCTGGAGAATTTAAAACTAGTTCTTCAGAACATTCAGCTTGTGTTTCCTGTTGTTCCCCAAAGCTAGTCTGAGTTTTCTGTACCAAAGTGATCCAATTATAGACATGCTTTCCTCCACAAATCCAGTAAATGAAAAATAAGCATGTTATGTCCAATAAACTGAAAGTACATATCTGTGTTGTGATGAATAAAATATCATTCACTTGAGCTGCATGGTAGTGCAGCTTATTACAATGCAGTTCTGAAAGGCAGAAATCTTTTGTTTAGGATAGAGTTACAGTGTTTGGTGAGATAATTGTACAAGCAGCAGCTGTATTTGTGAGATTAAAAGAACACTCAGTGCACAGAGCTGGTAATTATTTTCTAATTTTCACTCTTTTGAAGTGTATGCACTGAAACCTGGTGTGGAGTATGCATTTTTTAATTTGAAATATTACTTCAGTACTTATAGAATAGAATAGATGTTGACACTTTGGGGTATAAAGCATTTAATATAACCACATAGTTGATATAACACAGTCAGTGCCTGTTTGTGCTTCAACACCCTGTCTCATCTCAGCTTTGCTGATGCAGAATGACCACTGGCACTAACGGAAAAATATAGGAATTATTGTTGGATTTGAGTAGGATTTAAGTCAGATGAATGCCTGCCCATAGACACTAGAAAGAGCACAGTATTTTCATATGCATACTACTAAAGCTGTAGTGATTTAACCTCAGTACAATTGTCTCAGTTGTTTTTCAATTTCTGGCCAAGATATAAAAAAGATCTGAACACTATTAAAAATTAAGAAAAATAATGGTCTAAAGTGTATGGTACTATGCAAATCATGACACCTCTTTCAGTCTTCATGCTTTTGCTTCTTATGTATTTATCTTTTACCCTTTTTCTCTTGTCGGTATTACTCTTTTACCCTTTTCCCAATCATTCTTACTTTTATGTCTGACCACTAGGAAAGCTGTGGTTGCTTGGGAAGGTTTTCTTTTCAAACTGGGTGTATGGTGAATTAACTATGACTTTAAGATGGCATATAAGAGGAAAAGACTAAGCTGTAATGACGTGCTCTTAGTTATTGCCTCTTAAACTCTGCCTGGCACTCAATTACTGCTTTAAAAACTGAGATCAGTACAAAGTGCTAGAAGACACTCGGTATTAATGATACCAAATGGGTCAGTCTATATATCATATATGTTTGGGGTTTTTTCTAATAATAATTATCCTTTTCCTATTCATTATCATATTTCCTCTACCTTTTCTTGGGGAATATTTGATTGTCCCTGACAATCTACTGCACTGCAGGTATTAACAATATATGTTATTTGCTACTGTCAAAACTTGTAAAAGATGGCCATACATTTAAGAAAGGCATAACTATTCATTGTACCACCATGATTAATTCATGAATAAGGAAACATTAGAGCTGTAGATAGTTACCAAGGAAAATTTAACACTTGCTCACACTTACCCAAAGCCTATAGATGTCAAGAAATGGAATAAAAATTTTCCCTGGAGTTCAAAAATAAGAGAATGAGACTATGCAGTGGAAGCTTCTGGAAATGCCATCATTTGAGTAACTCACGTCTAGATTTAGGAAAATAAAAAGTTTACTTCAGAAAGTACCTTCAGCATGTTTGCAAAAAGCAGGGATGATAAAAAGAACTGTGTGCCTCCACAATCAGATAAATTACAGAATACCTTTCAATCACATTTGTCTGTATTCTTTGACAGGAAATACCAATATGTGCTTAATTGATCAAATATTGTTTTATATTCAGTCTTTCTTACTGTGGCTTTTATTTGTCAGACAGTCTTTTCTTCCAATAGTTTGAAGTAACTGTTATGTAAGAAGGATCTAGCACCAGTGTCTTTAAAACGATTGTGTACATAAGCAGTCTGGTTTGTAAAAAGGATGCATTTAAATAAAGTAGGTAAATAGAGGTGAGAGGACAAGTCTTGTCTAAGAAATGAACCCTCTAAAAGAAGCCTACCAGATACCCATGTATTACATAGCATCTCACTGCGAAGATGGAAGAGACAGGAATAAGCAGTCAAGCCTTCAGAGTGAGAGAATTAGTTAGTGTTCTAACTGTGGGGCTAACTGGGGCTTTTATTTCACAAGTTCAGTCCTGGGAGAAAGTGCTGAATATTGGTGTATTTTTTCCTTCCCGCAATTTTTTTTTTTCTTTAAATCCCAAAGAGAAATTCAGATTATTTTTTTCTCTGCACTGAGCAGTGTCTACAACTGAGCAGATAATCACTGTGCTAACAGGAATCACTGTAGTAGCTGTAGAGACAAAATTCCATCCTACTTTAGAAAAATGTTGGTTACATATTAAGAGGAGGTCAGTGCACTTTTGATTATTCATGCAACATAAGAAAAGGCAGAAGTGGAGGAAGTAGTCAGGAGAAGGAGAGAAAGAAGATAAAGCTGCGAGAACAGAGTATGTGCTTAGCAGTATACATGCACAGCAGTTAAATGTTCAAAAGAAATGGTTCTTTATTTTCTCACAATTTTTTTTCCAAAGATGCTGAAATGGACTCTTGAAAACACACACTTGGGAAGGAAAAACCACCGCCAAAATGCAAAAATCTTTTAAGCTAGTTTGAAAAAATGATTTGCTGACTAGACATTCTTTCTGGAGAGTATTCACCTTGTAGTGTGAGTTCTCAAGCCAGGCACAACTATGGGACTGGACTGCACTCACCTGATAGCAGCCTTCCAGTACATAAAGGGGCCTTAGAAGAAGACTGGAGTGGGACTTGTCACGAGTGCATGTAGTGACAGAACAAGGGGGAACCTGAAGGAGGGTAGGTTTATATTAGGTATTAGGAAAGAATTTTTAGTGGGAGGGCAGTGAGGCACTGGAACAGGTTGCTTAGATAGGTTGGGAATTTCCCATCCCTGGCAGTATTCAAGGCCAGGCTGGATGGGGCTCTAAATAACCTTGTCCAGTGAAAGGTGTTCCTGTCTATGGCAGGGGGATTAGAATTATGTAATCTTTGAAGTCCCTTCCAGCCCACACATTCAATGAGTCCACGAGTTGCCCAAGCTCGTGTTAGTGTTCAGCACCATGGCCAGGGCAAAAGGTTGGGGATATGTAACAAGGACAATGGGAATGTATAATTAATTTGTAATAAAAAGTAACTTTTCCATGGATATGTTGCTGGCTCTATATTCAGTGGATGATCAGTAGCATATGATCAGTGAGATTTACCAGGCATACAACTGCTTGATTTCCTCCTCCTCCTCCTGATAGTCAGTCATTAACTGTATGTTTGTTTGTCCTGTAAGCCAGAGCTGCCAGTAAGTAAGGTAAATTGCACCATATTTATAAACTCTTAGTCAGAAGTGGAAGACAAAAATGCCCAAAGGGAACTATGGTCATGTCCCCTTAAACAGTGCCTTACTTAGCTTCTTCTTTAGCACCTCAAGTCAGGAGTTCAAATGTTTATTCTAGGAAACATATTCAAAGCATGAGAAAAAAACAGTAGGCATAAGAAACTCAAAACTGAATCTGAAGGTGTAGTTTAGCTTTAGGTAATGAATAAATAATATGGAGGATGTGCACAATTATGCTTCTCTTTCTGCTTCTGTATCAAATATAAAAATGATCTTCATAACTCATGCGCTTCCCCACCCTGCCCCATCAGTTAGTAATCACTGGCATAACCCCTGTAATAAAACATTTGTAATAAAACTATGTGTGGAATCTTCTGGGAAAGAAGAGGGATTCTTATTTACAAAACTTCTAAATGAGTTTATTTCATCCTCTTCATTCCTTCTCTCCTGAATTTCACTCAATTGCCCTTTCACACCCACATATTTGCAAACATTGAGCTTGGGTTGCCAAGTTTTACCAGGTTTGGCCAGGATTGTTGGTGTGCAAAGTAGAGGACAAGATACATTGCTGTCAATGTCCATTGCATTTATTATTTTCCCTTGATTGGTGGTGACAAACTACTTTTTACAGATCTGTGTATCCTTTTGTAGTCTCTGGCTGTTAAGACATGATTATTTGCCGCAGAAAATGGCTTATTGCAGCTTTCTGAAATCTTAGATCTGATTACTGCTTGTTGTCTGTTTCCCCTCATTTAAGTTATATGTCTTTAGTTTGTTTTCTTGGTGAACTAATGGAAGAGGAATGGAATATGTGACATGATGCTGCTTATTTCCATCCTCCTGATTTCAGGATGCAGGTCTTCTACTTGATGCAGGTCAAGTCATCTGTGCTGTGGTCTTAGCAGAGTGCAGGCCCTTTTTTTCTGGATGTAAACAACACAATTCTACTTTATCCCTGGTAGCAGTGTCTTGGAAACAGTGTTCTTAGTCATAATTTTGGGCTGCTCTTTCAATCCTGGTTCTGCGGCTTCTTCCAATGCTTACACACATACACATTTCCTTTCATACCCATTCACTTTCCTACCACCATCGTCTAGTTCTGGATCTAGCTCTGAAAATCACTGATTTTTAATGGTGTAGCCCACACTCAGTGGCCCTTCATATATAAAATATACACTTAGCAATTGGAAAAAGTGGTGTAGCAGAATACAGAGAGCCATAGTCATCTGTGTCCATGGCTGTTCATATTCAATCAATGAGAGGCATCTGAAGACATCCAAGGTCCTTGTAAGTGGTTAATAGATCATCACTAGAACTTTACAGGTGAGCATTCTGACCTTTTATAGTAAGAAAATATGCTTATTGGAATGGAATGACTAGAATAAGAGTTTTGTTGTTTTAGGTTTTTTTTAATGTGGTGGTCCCTCCATGAATGCAAATATACAATATTACAGTGCTACTTTGTGTTTTGTTCTCTATGCTTTTAATAACACTATATGAACATTTTGAATGTCACTGGTGGTATTGTTTGATACTTGTCACGTTGGTTTCAAGATATTTTTCCTGACAGCTGATAACTAATATTGTGCCCTTTATGTGTCTGTAGGAAGGAAGACAGTCTATAAGAAGATGGTCTATAAGAAGGAAGGATGGGAAGGCAGCACGGACACACTGGAATTCTTTTTTTGAATTCACATTTTATACGGGTATTCACTGACTTCCATCTATTGGTTTTTTTCCATCTCAACATTGTAGGCTGTGAACTGTTCTGCAGTTCTCTTTCAGTTTAGTTTTGGCTCTCCTGGGTAATCTTGGATCTTAACAAATTGTGTAACTTCACAGTTCACTGCTCTTAAACCTTGACAAAGCCCATCAGTTATTTGTGTCTGTTATGACAACTGACTTTCCTACAGCTTGTTTAAATATCTAGAAAAATCAATAATCTAGGGAGTTACTACCCATGGGACCTCCAACTACTGTTGAAATTTAGCAGTTTTGTACTTGAGCTTCTTTAGAACAATTAAGGAATACCATCCAGTCTTGGAAATTTGTTTCTGTTCAGTTTATCAATTTATCCTAAAATCTCCTTTTACTTTAGTTTGTACTAATATGTTATTTTGCCTCTGTTACTGCTGTGTTTGGCCATGCTGGTTTTTGTTCTCATTCCTAGTCCTTTTAGGTCTGTTTTGGTTTGCACTATTCAACTATTTGAGTCTTTAATATGGTGCCTGCAATCAGCTACGAGATTACTCCTTATTTTATTTGTTCATGGGCATTTCTCATTTTTAGAGTTAAATATTAATCT
Organism: Falcunculus frontatus; assembly: GCA_013398115.1. Taxonomy (NCBI): domain Eukaryota; kingdom Metazoa; phylum Chordata; class Aves; order Passeriformes; genus Falcunculus; species Falcunculus frontatus. The sequence continues at coordinate 40,664 of VZRV01004587.1, read as the reverse complement.
GCTATTAATGGCTTTATTACTCCTATAGGTGTTGAATTATGTACATTAAAGCATTATTAAAGCATCTCATATCTTCATTCCTACCTATGGCAGACAAGTCCCCACAAAAACATGTTGCCAACCCAGTTCTCTCTGCTTGATACTCAGATTTCCAGCATTGTAGCTCTGGTAGTCTCTGCCTTATGGAAAACCTTGTTCTTAGCTAATGTCCACGGGCAAGAAAAACAAAACAAAGCAGTCTCCCCAAACAACCCCAACCCCTATCAATTAAAGAAAAATAAATTATCATTGCTACAAATGTATTGCTGTAGGATTTGAGAATCTACCCAGCAAAAAAAGTGACTTTAAAAAAAAGGTTGATAATGTAGCTAAAAATGCCTCCTTGACCCTGCTGTTTCAGTAGTGGAACAATTTACACCCCGCAAAGGTAAGCCTTTAACTTGTAACAGAAAGCTTTGTCAAGATACTGGATTTGATGTGTAACATATGAATAGAGTGCTCTAGATCTAATTGTCCTTTTTAGCACTGTGCCTCTGTGAGGTATTACAGATAAGGTTGCAAACTCAGTCATGGAACTGGGGAGGCATAGAGAGATCAATCTCACAGAAATATGTTTGTGAGTAGCAATGCTCATGATATTGTGAATCTTTTCATTAGGTTTTCCACAGAATCAAGATAAAGGTTCCCAGGAAATTGTGCTGGTTTTGGCTGGAATAGACTGAATTTTCTGGATAGTAGTTGGTATGGAGCTGTGTTTAGGATCTGTGCTGAAAACATTGATAACAAAGGGATGTTTTAGTAATCCCTGAGCAAGGGTTACACAGAGTCCAGGTCTTTTCTGCTCCTCACCCCATTAGCGAGGAGGCTGAGGGTGCACAAGGAGTTGTGAGTGGACACAGCCGAGACAGCTGACCCCAGCTGACCAAAGGGATATTCCAGACTATGTGGCTTTGTGCTCAGCAATGTAAAGCTGGGGGAAGAAGAAAAAAGGGAGTGACACATTTGATGTGCTGGCATTTGTCTTGCCAAGTAACCATTACATGTAATTTAGTTCTGCTTTCCTGTTGGTTCATGACATTTTACAGTACTGAACCTCTTTTTCTTTTTCTTTTTCATAGCTTTTGGTGTTTTACTGTTCTTTTGCAAATTTTTACTCATGTTATTTAGTGATTTTTGTATTGACAGAGTTCCAGACAGGAAGTAGCTTTTGTGAGATGCATTTGATTACTATATGGGGTAATAATAAATGAGAATATGAATGGTGGCAACGAAAGATAGTAAGAGGTTTTTTTTTTTAATCCAAATGACAGTATTTAGGCAATTCTTGTTCTGACTTACAAGTCTTGGATTGAATGCAAATGTCTGACATGGATTGTGTAGAGTTAGAAACAGAAGTCTTCTATTCTTTCAGTTCTCGCTATGTATCCTTGTCACTATTTTGCTCTTTTCCAGCTAATCAAACTAGAAAGCTTTTTTCTTAAGTCTCGTGTAGACTGTGCATGTAGTCTTACCTAACTCATGCTCATGACTCAGTCGTATGCACTAATCTTCTGTTCACATCAGACTCCTTTTATATTTTTTACATTTACTTTGTGAAATGGGAGTTGCCAGATTGTATGGGAGTTTCTCAGTAATCACACAAAGAGGATACACCTCCTTAGTCAATTAGAGAATTTATTATGAAGGCAAAAGCTGTAAGTTAAGCATCAATCACTTCCAAGTTCATCCAGGTGTGCTTTGTTTGCTGGCCAACTTTAATATTATTTATATAATCGGAGTCAAGATAACATACAGGATTATATAAATACTGCTTAGCTTCATAAAACCAAATTCTGGTAGTTCAAAATTACTGAGTTATTGCCTGCACCTTTCATGAAAATGTCACCTAGTCATCCCAATGTAGGATGAGGTGAATTGCTCTTTTCAAGTACACTGTTCCCTCAGTTAAAAATGATTCTTTTTGTGTTCGCAGTTTATTTTGGCTCAGTTCCACATACTAGCTTACATGAGAGAGACCTGACAAGTCCAGGGTCATGACATGAAAATGGCAGTTTCAACCGAAGAGGAAGTTTTTTCTAGGACAGCTACAAAGTAGCTCCTATTAAGACTTGGATAATCCGAGTTTTGTAGTCTGTATTTCCATTCATATTCTGTGTGTTTGATATAGGTTTGTGTATAATAAATACTGTCATTTGTATAAGTAGTAGCAAAATAAAATTAGTACATCAGTCAATTCAGGAGTATTTTTTGCTCTGATTTGGATGACTCAATCTGAAACATTCCTGTGATGGCAAAACCAAAACAACCCCACCAAATTTAGGAAATGAAATGAAAGAGTTGAAGAACAGGCTTTTCTTTGACATATCTGTATTCCCATAAATTTCTTGCAAAGAAAGGGAAAAGTTTACTCCCAAATGCATGTAACAGTAACAGAAGACAATAATTTATTAGGTGATGCCTAGAAGTATAATTTACATTTTATTTTAATATAGTAGTCTTCTTCAAGAGCTCATGTGCCTGTCTCAGTCTTTCCATTTCTGTAATATCCTGAGCTATGTTGAGCACTTTGTAATAAATGTACGGTAAAGTCTGACCATTTCTTTATCATTTTTGTTGTTTTAAGCACCTTTTTTTGAATGATGGGTGATTTACAGAAAAACATCTCCCTCTTGTCAGACAGTGTTCAGCATTTGGATTAAATACCTTCAGAGTAAATGCCTATTTGCATTGTTAGTTTACAGACAAGCATGTTCAGTCTGGCCTAACGTACTAGAAGAAGATCTTTTATTAATCATATGGCCCTCTGAGATGGTAAAAAGATGTTTCTGTAATAATTTATGTACAGGTGTGTGGGTTTACATGGTAAGATTTTGGTAGCAGGGGAGCTGCAGGGGGACCTCTGTAGGAAGAGACTTGGACAGCCCTGTGCTGGACACAGCCACTGCCAGCTGGCTCCAGACCTAACACAGCACACAGCTGAGCCCATCAGCCTTTGGAATTATAGTAATATAAAATAATAAGTATATTATATATAGTATATATAGTATATAGTAAATAGTAAAATAATATATATATTATGTATATATTATATATATATTTTTTTTTAAATATATATATATATATATATTTGAGCCATCAGTATTCGGAATTATATTTAACAAAGGCTAAAATGCTGTGTAGCAGTTAGAGAGAGGAGGGAGAAATGTCCTGTTGAGGAGGGGGAGTGAGAGAGCTGCTGGCTGAAGGTTTGCAGTCAGCCAAGCTGAACCCATCACAGCTGGAAAAATAAAGATTCTTTGTGTCTAATGACAGGTTTGCCGGACTGCAGCAACACTTAACGCAACATTGGTCAAGTACTGTTCTGAACTGGAAACTTTAGTCTGATCTTTGTCTTGGGAAAGTACAAAGAAGATATTATCACTTATCTGCTGAACCTGCTTTTGATTTAACATTTTTATTAAGCTATTTGTCTACAGCAAACATCTCTTACAGAGTTGTTATGAAATACTTTTTCCTCTATAATGTTTCTAACCTACGTAAGCATTGCCAGAAAAATAACTGTTCTTCAGACTGGGCAGAGAAAGGGGATTGTACTCTGTTATCCATGTTCTTCATGCTCGTTCACATCAGCAGTGTTCTGTTGTGGTATGTTCAGCTAAGTCTTACTTTCCCGGTCAAGATAAGAATTCAGCATTTTTTCTTTTTATAATCTTTCTCTTTGCATATTCTGAGAAACATCTTTGTAAGTAACCTTAAAAATTTGGGCTTACATCCATACCAAAGTTTCTATTCACGTGAGCTATATTTTATATCAAATGTTTGGATTAAATGAGATTATGTCTCTCCTCCCTTTTCTCATTGGTGATTCCCTCTAATTTCTGCATTGTAGAGTCATTCTCACTCCTGCTTTCCTGGTCTTTGGAAAAGTGAAAAAAGAAAGTATTCTGTGCAAGACAGAAGTGTTTCAAAATTAGGAGAGAGCCTTAGAGCTCAGGGATTCAGGTATTAAAACAGAATTGATTGGTTATAAGGGACCTACAATAAACATCTAGTCCAAATGTATTCTCACAGGAAATTACAGAATCATAGAATGGTTTAGATTGGAAGAGACCTTAGACATCATTTACTTACAGCTCCCCTACTATGGGCGGGGACAACTCCTAGTAGACCAGGTTGCTCAAAGGTTGCCATTTAACATGGCTTTGAATATGTTCAGAGATGAGGCATCCACAGCTTACCTGGGCAACCTGTCCCAGTTTCTCACCCCCCTCAAAATAATGAATTTCTTTCTAATATCTAATCTAAATCTACCCTCCTTCAGCTTAAAGTCATTCCCTCTTGTCCTATCACTATATGCCCTTGTAAAAAGTCACTCTCCAGCTTGGTTGTAGGTTCCCTTTCAGTACTGGAAAGTGCTTTAAGGTCTGTCCAGAGTTTTCTCCAGGCTGATTTTTTTTTTTTTTTTAATATTTTCCTCTTGCCTGGTGCAGGCATCTCCTTGCTCAGAATGCTGGATGTGTTATTCATATTGGGACAGGAGTTTTGTGGAGGTGCATATATCAAAACTCATATTCTGATGCTCTGGGTAACAGTTCTTTTGAGCATTAATTACCCACAATTTGAAGTCATAATCAGATTTTTTTTCCAAACATTTTTTACCCAGCCCTTACAAAATTTGGATGTAGGTAGACCTAGTAGATGTAATGGACTGGATGGCATGGGCTGCCAATCTCACTACTGGCATTTTATAGTGCAGATGATTGACTTCTGAGAATTGACATTTGAAAAAGAAGCAACTGAAAAGGAGAAGCATGAAGGAATGCTCAAAAGTATTTTTTAGTTTTGCTTTCCTTTTCTCCCCTTTCAAAAGACACTTTGAGAGTAATCTGATTCAAACTTTGAAAGTGCACGGAAAACACAAATAGTGCAAAGTATCATGGAAGTGTGTAAAGGGAAATTTTTCTCAGGTTGTCTAATTCATCAGCTCTCAGAATGTTCTTCAATATTCATTTTTATATTGTCAATGTTGGTGTGATAAAGTGCTGTATTGACAATATTGTCTTTTTGATGATTCAAATGTTAGTTATATAGTAATGTTAGGAAATGTGCATGGCAGCTGGAAGACTTGGATACGAGTCAGACGTATTCTCACGTTTGACGTAGTTATTCCCTGTCCTACAATACAGAAGGTACTATTAACTACGTAGCTGCTGACTTACATAACAGAAAAGAGTTAAATTTTACCATAACTGTGGCAAGTTTGCCATACTTTTGCAAGCACAGCAAATTATACCAGCAGGATTGTAATACTTGGTGGTAAGAAGAGGAAGACTAAAGATTCTTAGCAATTCTTACTTCAAATGAACTCAAATTTTCATAATGTCCTGGTGAACGATCACCATAGCTTTACCATGGCTCAGAATATTGTTTGTCTCAGCTATTTGATATTCAATCTTAAACTTAGGAAAATCTGTCACTTTGGTAGAGCTGTTGACCATGTGCCATAAACTAAGCCATTCCTTTAAGAGTTGGGAAAAATGGGAGAAGTTTAATCTATCAGCCAAGTGACCAGGCTGGCCATGCTGAAAAATACAAGAATATACTCTGTTGAGCAGTAATATTTGGAGTGTCTTTCAAAAATTCTTGTTTTGAAAGCTAAAAAATAACTCAAAGCAAACGTTGACTTGGAGGCAATATCGATATGCTGCTGCAAAAAGGAAAGAGAGAGTGAGGGGTTTGCTCTCCAATTTTTTGTGATAGTGAGCCTGATTTCCCATATACAAATATTAAGTAAATGCAAATTTACTTCAGTTCCACCACTTCAGTGTCAATAGGAATTCTGAGACAATAAGGTGATAGAAAATAATAGTAGAGGAAATCTGTAATTTAAACAAGTATATTCACTTCTTTTCTTGTTCAAATTCTCTCTAACCTCCCCTTGATATGTGAGCTTCATTGAGAGAGCACAGGTTTAGGTACTCAGGTTTTGCCTGGAATATTTTCCATCATCTTAGTGAGCTATATTTTCAGAAAAAATCGTCTTCAGAGGACAGAGGAAAAAAAGCACATTTTGCCAATATTTCTTTTTCCAGTTTTTCCTACAGAGAAAATTAAATATTTGGAAAATCCCACTCCCCTGAGGTAAAATTACTAGAGTATGGTATTTGTATTACCAGAGTAAGGTATGTGAAGTGTAATTCCCTTGATGCCTTTTCCATGCCATTTCTTCTTGGCTCAATCCATTTCCCAGTAGTAAACCCCACAGATTCTTGAGCAAAGGAGAACTGTTCTAGTATTATTTTAAATTGTCAAGTATTTTTCCTTGTGTATTGATGTAGAAGCTGCTGTGCTGAGGCTTTTTGCAGACTAAAATTTTCTAGAAGCCAAGTGCTGGTAAGAAAGCTTACTAGTTGAAGTTATTATTTCCTACATCCCTTTCTGATCTTCAGTAATTGTGTGTCACATGTTTATCCCCACTTGAACCTGACTGGAAGAGAAGGAAATGTTTTGCAACTTTAGTCTCAGAGGATGAGCTGCTGACTTCAGCAGAAGGAAGTACTATGAGTGGAAAATGGATGCTATTCGTAAAATTTCTATGCCAAACCACTTAAAGAAGGGCATGTGAGAATGTTACACAGCCAGCATCAGCAGATACCTTACACTGTTGTATTTGTTGGAATGAAAAGTAACGCCCATAACCCAAAGGCTGCTTAAGGTCACAGTGATGAAATTAGAGATAGAGCTGAGATTAATCCAATCAGATATTGAATCCCTTAGGGTAAAATGAAAGGATAATTAATTGCATGATACTAGCCTGATTCCTGATACTCAGGATCAATCAAAAGTATGTGGTTTTTTGTAGCACTACCTTAAATAAAACCTTGACTGTTGAATACATTAAAGTGCACATTCTGTTTATTAAAGTTCTTTCCGTAAAAATAGTAAGTAGTGGCTCCCCATTAGGAAGTTTGGGAGAACAATGGATTGGTTGTAGGCATGCTTTTTGCCACATGTTTCTAATTCTTTAATAGTATAAAAATAATGAATAATTTCAGTAATTCTGTACCAGTTTTATGCCCATCTAAATATTGGTTCCTTTTCTGTTGATAATTTTGGATTAATCTCTTAACAGCATGCATGTCTAAATGAACTTCATCCTCATTACTTCTAGATCATTGCTTTAACACTCTTTCATGCACTTGTCAGCCTTCTGCTGCCTGTCTCTGTTGCTTGTTAAGTTTTTCTCAAGGTGTGCTATAGAGAGCTTCAATATCTCAGCCAAGGAAGTACAGTGATTGTGTATGATACATCTCTGAATTCATAATCTGACTAGTTTTTACCAGAGCTATTTTAGAATGGCTGCCAAAGGAGTTCCGACAACCCATCTCTGTGCTTGAAACAAAAGGAGTGATATGTATATTGTGCAGTTGTATGGTCCTGTGTAAGGCTTTGTGTGCTCTGGTGAAATTCTGGCAGGTGGAAGAGTAGCAGAACAAAATCCTATGGCATCTTCTGCAGAACAGCATTACTGATAGAACATTGCTTCTTGGTTTGGCAGCCTGTGATCAGCAAGTCAGGACTACAAAAGCAGATACAGAGAAGAGCTCAGTCACCAAGTGCAATTGTACCTTTTTACCTTGTACGGTGGTCATCCTGTGATTGCTGTGGCAGGACTGCAATTAGATTTCCTCTTGGTATGGTAACCAATAGGAACAGACCCCAAATTCTTGAAAAATCGTTTATTCTTCCTAAAACAATAAACTCAGTCAGGTCTCTGCTGAATTTTATCTTAAAGTTATCTAAATTATACATATAGGACCTTTTCTTCTGCAATGTGATTCAGAATGAAGATAATCTTCCATGTAGATTCTCTTTTTAACAACAAGTATATTGCAAAATAAATGTACACTGTAACTAAATGAACATTAAAGGTTAGCTATGCTGATGGAACGATTTGAAATAGTCTCATAAAAGTTTAAGGGTAGGGAAACAATGCATTGACATAACTATGACTCAAAACACATCTTTTATCTCTCTCTTTCTGCATCTGCTGCTATAACAAACACAGTTGCCATGCAGCCAACTTTTCTTTTTTTGCTTTGGATTTTAGCAATCACTTTTGCAGCAGCGGTGTTGGGGCTCCTAGGTCAGACATATAATGAAATCTTATGGGAAGTTGTATTGCTACTCATGGGCTTCAGGAACTTTTAAAAAAAACACCTCTGATCAAACTCAACTGTGGAACCTAAATATGAAAATCCTTCTTCTCGTCACTAGTTCTGGTGCCACTTGCACAGTGATAGCATGCAGAATTATAAGTAATATCTTTGGTAATAAAAGCACCTGAACACCTGATATTGGAAAGAGGAAGGTGAATCCTGATTAAGGTGACTAGAAGGAAGGAATGGCATGAAGTTCCACAGAAAAGTCAACTTGGTTACAGATAACTTATGTTAAGCTTAGGGCAAAGATGATGATAAAGCTGAATTACCTTTGTTGGAAAATGATAGATTACTTCAGGTTGTCAAACAATTTATGGTAAATAAATTAATGCATACATATGGATGTTACCTTTGCATTACCAGTAAGGTTCTTCTGGATTAAAATGTGGAGTCCAAAAAAGTTTTAAGGTACCTGAGAAAGAAATAAACCAGGCTATGATGTCTACCTCAAAGACTGATTATTTCTGAAAGACATATAAAGCAGCTGGTAGACAGGATCATTACCCTTCTGGCAATAAGGAAACAGAGACAATATAGTTTAGGACACCTTCTAATGCTAGCAAAAGTACAAATACCTACGACTTTGGAAGATAAGGATCTCTATTTACTTCTCTTCAGCCATGTAAGCTCAAGTGCAAATTCTGGAAGAGTGGTCTCAGTGCTTAAAGACATGTTGATGTCCCTTATTCTCTGGTTTGGGATGTCAGAGCAAACCATGTATATGTCAGAAGAAGAGACAATGGGAAGTTGTTGGTCACTCTGAGAAGCAAAGACTGCAGAAGGAAAATAGTCCTGTGTAACTTCATAGCTCAAGAAGGAATCATGCTCCCTATACAGGCAGGACAAAGCTGGAGCAGAGTAAATTAGTCACTAAAATTTAGAGGTTCTTGGCTAAAAATAGCTCTTCTCCTGCACAGAATATGTTAAAATTATAAAAATACCAGCATATTGAGCTGAGGGATGGTGCAACTTCAGTTAAAGGATGATAACCCTTCCCAGTCCCAAGAAATGGATGAGACTGGTTCCAGTTCTAGAAGTTTTGTGACAAAGAAACCTGAATGGAAAATATGCAAGTTTCCAACTTACACCTGTCAGTATACGCATCCAATTTAAACTACAAAGGGGTCAGGTTTGCTGTGTACATGGAGTTGCTGTTGCAGTTTGCAAAGACAGTATAGGAATTAAGTAATGGGAACTCTTTTTTACCAAGTCTATAGTAGTTCTAGCTGGGAGACTACCTAGAAAACCACAGGGAGGAAAAGAAAAGCTCAAAATACAGTCCTTTGGGAATCTTCTAAGTATTTTTTAAAAAACACTTTCAAACAAAGAGTTTTGATGGCATGAAAGACAGCAAATGCCAAGGTGGGAGATGTCTCTGAGGTATCATAAGAAGTTAGGTCTGCTAACGTAATCATAGAGGAAAGATCTCTGTAGACTACATTTCATCTGTTTTCTGTGAATGATTGGTTCTAACTGGTTATTACTGGGTTTATTTTTATTATCCAAGAAGGAATATAAAATTATCTTCTTCCAGTGATAAATTCGTAAAGGAGAAAAGGGCTACTACTTAATTTCAGTCAGGATTGTTGAGTGATACACTATGTAAGGGTAAGGGAAGTGCAAATTTGTATTCGCAAATAGACAAAGGAGAAAATCTTAAATCTTTTGAGACGTATTGAGGGAAAACAGGAAGATGTTCAGATAGAGTCTAGGCTATAGTTGAGATAAAATTATTAACTCAAAGAAAATAGCAGCTAAAGAATATGCTTTTATGATAAAAGGATGTTTCTAGTTGACTAGAGCAGTCAAAAGGGCTACGTAAAAAGTTTCCTTGATGTTTTGAAAAATATAAAAGTTCTACTTGTAATATCACCAATGAAAGTAAGAAATAATCTAAATGATCAAGAGGATTAGAGATTTCGGGACACTGCTTTGAAAATCTTTTGATGAGGAAATGTAGAGCCTGGCCTGGGAGCTTTAAGAAGTAAACCCTGCTACTGCTATGAAGCAGATGTGTTGAAAGATCTCTTGAAGTAAGTGTGCCTTACCTCAAGGAGCCTGTGTTTTGTCTTCTGAAGAGAGTTGCAGAAACACCTCATCAAATGAACTTTTCAGCACAAAATAATGTGCATGTTGAAATCTTGTATTTCTGAAGCAGCATTCTGAACTGGTTTCTGGTTCTGTTTTCTTCTTCCTTTCTTCTCCCAAGGACCGCCTCCATCTTTCTCTGCACGAAGCAAAGCTGACCCTATAGCTTTTGTAGGATCTGATGTGGGACAGCAGGTTGTAAATGTATCATTTATGTAGAAAGTGAGCAAGAATGAGCAGGAATGTTTAGGGGGATTAAGGACAGTAATGTTTTCCCATTTCCCCCTTTTTTTTCACTTTTTCTCTAAAGCTTAATGTGATGTGAGAATCTCTACAACTTTGATGGCCTTTCTGTTGCACCATGACAGTGTTTGAAAGAGCACTTTCTTTTACTGTAAATTCCTTGAACTTACCTTGTCACCCTGTCTCAATTGTGTTTTGGGCACAATATACAGTATGGGCAGTATTTTGGTTTAGATGTTCCCAAGAGCTTTACAAATTAAAGGAATCAAATAATTGCCTGCAAAATAATTTTACAATGCATGATGTGCTGTTTGTATTTGTAAGGGTTACTCTTAACTACAAGGAGCTTCACAAACATCACTTAATTTTTACAGAAATCATTCTATGATTCTATGATGATGAAAAAGGAAAAATTCTTTGGTTTCGAAGCCTTTATTTTAGGGTCTCACCTTAAAATTTCTTCAAGGGATTTCTTTGTTCAGCCACTCCAAAACTCATTATTTGTTATAGGAGTTACTGAAGGCTAAACTTGGCGTGAGCATTTGAAGGATTTAAAAGCACAGCATCCTGTAGATGAAATAGACCAATAAAAAAATTGCATGATTACTGAATCAATATTATACCATTTCCTGTATGCTGAATTCCTTAATTTATGGTGAAAAATGATTGTCTGTTTACTTCTTATCTTTTGTAAATATCACACCTGGTTTTTTACCCCTCCTCTTGCCTCCTCCCTTTGAATCTCCTCCCCTGTGATAGAATCAATTGCCTCAGTGGGTATTATAAAAAGCCGAGTTTTCAGTGGAGCTCCCATTCACCTGCCTTAGCCACCATGGGGCTAAGAGCAGCCAGCCTCTTCCTACTCTGGCTGGCTCTTTGTGCTGCTAATGAAATAAAAAAAGGTAAGCTCTAGAGATAAAAAGGTAGTAGATTGTCTCCTGGAAGACAGGGAGAGAATTAAAATATCACTACAGAGCTAGAATGAGGCAGTGCATTTAAATAATGCTCTGGAGTTTTAGGATGCCTTAGACTGCTTAAGCTTTCAAATAGTGAGGCTGCATGGCTCGGACAAAATTGGACTACTCTCTTTGGAGAGATTAGTGCCTATATCTACTGCACTGATTTCTAGTTTGATGTGCTTGGAAAGTATTTTCAATGTTATTTTCTTTCCATGCGTTACGTCTACTAGGTATGGCAGCTACTTGGCAGAAAGCAGCTGTAGGAGTTTGAAAACAGCCGTAGGAGTTTGAGACGTTCATTGTTAAAGCAATGAAGGAAGTGTATGATTGTGTCTTCTGCTACTTTGGAACAACATAAATTGTTCTTCAAAAATTAATGTAGTAACATTGGAAAAAGCTAATTTTGTCATTTAGGACATTATTAATCTCATGTAAAAGCTCTAACTTACTGTATTTGCCATCAACTTTGAAGTGATGGAATGGAGCACTCTTACTGAAAACTGCTTCTTAGAGGAATAGGTGATGAATTTTATCGAGCAATCAGGTTTGGGCTATTGAGCTTGGTCTGCTGCATCTTGAATTCAGCAATGGGAGGAAAGCATTCCCTTGCATTTGGTCTCCCAGTTGTGAGCTCTGGGAGAGTCTCTGTGCAGCCTTCCTTCTGGGGAGGGAAGGGTTCCAGCTTGGCTGGATGTATCTGGTATGATTTGTACTATCAAAGTACAGTAACTTAGAGGTTTTCTTAGCAATTTTGCTTTCTCATGTTAAATGCTGCAAGAAAATCTTGTGAAGATGAGATATATGTCGAGATTCGCAAGGATGCTCAGCTTCTATGATTCACCCCTTATCTACAGTATCTGGAGATTTACCAGATATTGTATTAATTTGTATTATTTGTTGGTATAGAAGGCAGGGAAAGGAACAAATCGTCTTCATATTTTGGTATTGCAAAGACTTCTTTTTTTCCCTCCTACCATGGTTATTTTCTGACCTATCTTCTGAAAAATTTCTGTCTTGCAGTAATAGCAATCACTTCTGCTTGTAGGAAAAGAAATCATTCCCTGAAATCTGCTGTTGTGCACAAGCACTTTCATAACCTTTAAACTATTTGTCTTCCAGAGTAGGTAGTACATTCTTGGTTTCCTACCTGTTTTGTTTCTAGTATGTTTCATTAGGGAAGAAGATAGTTCTTGGAAATATTTAATGTTGATAAAAATAATACTGTGATTCAGAATAAAATCATATGCTTGGTAGAGAAGCTCTGTTGCACTGATGACAACAACTTCTTAGTGGTCAGTATTAAATTTCCCCACCTCATGCAGATAAGTTCCTTCACCTCAGTGAGGATTATAGGATATACCCTGGTCTCAGAATTATTTAATAATATGTTATTTTCCATTAAAGATTTGCATATTTTCTGCTGAACTGGCAGATACTTGATCAGGCTTGAAATCTATGGAATCACTGTGCACATAATTGCAAGTGGTTTCTACTGTAAAATGGAACACTTGTCTTTTTTGATGCTAGATTGTTTATTGCACTTCGTTTCAGCTCTATTTCTTTTTCATCACTTAACAGGAAGGACAAGAAGCCATGGCCACTATGTCTGCAGCACTTGGGGAAACAACCATTTCAAAACTTTTGATGGAGATGTCTACCAATTCCCTGGCATTTGCGAGTATAATTTTGTTTCCGACTGCCGAGAGGCTTACAAGGAGTTCTCTGTCCACATCCAGCGTGCTCTCAACAGCAATGGCCACCCTGAGATCCAGTATATTCTGATGAAAATCAAGGATATTATGGTCTACCTCAAACCAAACCTGGTTGTGGTGGATGGACGGATGTAAGTTCCTTTAGTGTAATGGTATTTCAGACAGGTGTGCTGGGAAGATAAAAGCAGGATCAATTGATTCTTTACACAGCTGTCTTGTGTACCATTGTGGAAACTGCTGCGAAGTGTTTCCACAAACAAACAAAAAAGCCTTTTGAAATTCAACATTAAAATTGCTTTGGGGGTGGGGCTTTAGTATTAATTGTCATTTCTACACTGGCATAAGGGATTATTTAAATGCAAGTCAGGAATAGGTTTGAGTGAATTGTTCTTCAAGTTGTGCAGAAAATAGTGCAGCTCGTGAGCCAGATCTTTCACTGGCTTAAAATGACGTACTTCATTTGTTTCATGGCATCACCTTGGGTTTACCTGAGCAGATGGTCTAGCAAATCCTTGAAAAGGAAATGCATTTCTCTGAGGTCTTTTCCTCCTGTATTTTGTGACAGAAGAGAGGTGGTTTTTTTCTGATCATCAATAATTCTTTAAGATCTGATGGCCATTCCACAAGGGATTTTAGAGACCTGGCATGTCAAAATTTACACTAATTTATCTGTGGCAATATGTATTTTTTCACAGTAAGCAGTGTTATTTTTCTCCTCCTATAACATGGTTACACAAGAAACTAGTCTGACACTATTACTGATGCTAAGTAGTGTCTTAACCTAGTCTTTCCTATCATTAGCTTATCCTTTTAGTGTGTGCATTTATACTATGAAGCAAGTGAAGCAACTCATAAGTTAATTAGCATGTTTTATCATAATTGAAAAAAAAGGAGAACTTTTTAATTGTCATTGTAGGACTCGGTTTTGCCCAGAATTCAGCTTTTGCTCTAGAGTTTGGAAGCCACTGTAATGAAAATATGTTCAGAGATTGAAAGTCACGTTTAATTTTCCAAAGATCATACCGGAATGCATAACAAAATGACACAAAGTTATAAAAAATGCATTCTTGCCTCAAATTGAAAAAAACCTCTTTATTTTGTACTCAAGTCTTAAAAAGAACTCCATGAAAAACAAGTTAGAAATCCTTTTAAAACTGTTCCTCTTAAACCGAGCCTTTTTTTTTGTCTTAGATAGTGTTCATAAAACAGTAGATCCCTTCTGAACAGGTTTTTGCTACATGGGGATTTTATTTTTTGTAGAACTTTTAAGTTTCCATATTGATCTTGAAATGATAAATGGTCAGTTGCCATGTAAAATAGCATTTCACAGTACTCAAGTGAAAACTGTAAAGTAGAAAAGTGTGTGGATTAGCCTTCAGGTACCTGATCCACTGATGGATTGAATGTCCTACTATTAGAAAAAAAGATAAATATTCCATGCTGTGATAGCAGAAAGCTGAAAAGATGTCCAGCATTTTATGGTCCCTCTCAAGAAACATAATCTCTCAAGACTTCATTGTTTATTGGTGAACAATGCAGTCAAAAGCAGAAATAATGATCTGTGAGTTTGCACCTGGTATTTAGATGTGTAAATCATTTGGGCATGTTAAAAATGCCTGAGGTAAAGAATTGGAAAAACCCCACTGACAGGAAATTAGGAGATAAAGCTCTCCCAGTCAAGAGACTAGTTAAGAGATGTGCATACACATGCATGAATCCTGATGGATAACAATTACATTGACAAATCAGTAGAAAATGAACAAGTGACTGGATTCCAGTTGACATTACTTCTGTTTGAACAGATTCTAGTTCTCTAGATTTTATAGGACAAGGTTGCATGCCACAATCCCTTTATTGTTGAATGAAATTCAGCAGTTCAGTTTGACTTGTAAGACAGACTTAAAAAAACAGGGAAGAGATCTGGTGAATTGAATTGTTATCACACAAAAATATCTATGCTCAACCCTCTGCAAAGTGTCTTCTGTCACCATAAACAAGCTCAGTCCTGTCCACTAAAAACTAGGTAACTAACTACTGAAAGAACTACTGAATTCCTCTTAACATGTTCCTTTCTTTTCAAAATTTTGTTGGCAGTCCCTGTGTCTGCCTGTGCTTTCTGAACTCTCTCTTAAGGAGGCAATTCCTTGCAATGGAACATTCATTCTCTCTGAAATGGCAATGAGATATTTTGGTAAAGAAAAGCTTTCATTTATGTTGTAGTCCTTTCATTGATATAAATTATTAGTGAGTGAATATCCTCTGTTAATCCAACAATGATGATGGATTTTCCTTTGATTAATTTGAAGACATCTGACATTTTAGGTTTTTTTAATTAAAGAGCCCAAAGTGTTGGGTAGGCTTTTCCTCTGAAACTTCTTTGCCTGTTAAATGAGTTTTTGCAATGAGTTATTGTCCCAAGTGTCAGAGACAGAGGACTTTATGTCTCATTAAAACAAACCGTCCTGTGCAGTTAAGATGAGGTAGTCAGACTAGTTTCTCTATTCCTTGGAGTATGTGGCTTATTACAGACATTCGTGTCAGCCCTTGTGTTTTCTAACTAATGCAAAGTCTGTGATTTTCTTCCTAGTGTGAAGACACCTTACTACACCTCTGGTGTCCTCATTGAGAGCAGTGAGATTTACACTAAGATTTATGCCAAATTAGGCATGGTTCTGATGTGGAACCAGCAGGATGCCCTGATGGTATGTGTGATCAAAGTATTTTTTATTGGTATTTCCTGGGATATTTCTCTCTCAGTAGGAGAAAAAAAAAAAAAGGAGGGAAAAAAAGGAAAGAAGGAAGAAAAAAATAATTCTTTTGTGCTTTTTCTTTTTCTTTTCATTATGTAGGTGGAGCTGGACAACAAATTCAATAACCATACCTGTGGTCTCTGTGGGGATTACAATGGAATTCCAATCTACAATGAGTTCATCGATGGAGGTGAGTTGTCCCACCATACTGACAGTTGTCACCGAAGGTAGGCTGACAAGCACTGTGCATAGAAACATCACAGAAGAGCAACAAATTTCACTTAAGAGGTTTCTGTGATTGCCCCGGACTAAACATTAGGTTCCTGTGCTGCGTTCCTGGTCTAAGTTTATTCTATTCCAGATTAACCTTTTTGTTCTTTACTAGCCTTCTTTTCCTGTTTCTCCTTTGTGTTTTTAAGCAAAGTTAGACGTCATTCAGAGCAGATACCTGTGTCTAACAGGCATGTTTGATACCATAGTAACTGTTTCCCTTGATCAGTAGAGGCCCAGGAATCAAATGCTCCCTGTTGTCAATTTTTGGGGCTCAGCAAGTTCTCTTTCTATTTTTTTTTCTCATAGATGCAAGCTACAACTCAATTACATATGGGAATTTGCAGAAGATCAGCAAACCCAATGCCAAATGTGAAGATCCGGATGAAACTCTAGCTCTTCCAAGCTGTAATGAGCATGTAAGTATTTCTTGTGGTGAACTTCATTTGCATGGGCACATGGACACATCCTTGTGCAAATGGGAGTTAGTTGCAAGGAGCTGGGAGGACTGTCCCTTCCAGGATAGATGGTTACTTTTTCCTTTACTTGAATAGCTGTTCAGAAGACAATAGATTTTTTTGCAAGATAGGAAATGTCCAGAAGCTGAGATGCTTGCAAATTTCTTAAACATTATTTCTCTTCCTCCTCAGCGTGACGAGTGTCAGAGGTTGCTGACTTCCCCCGCATTTGCTGATTGTCGGCTACGTCTTAATTTGGAAATGTACATCCAGGCCTGCATGCAGGACAAGTGTGCCTGTAGTGGGAAGGAGGACTCCTTCTGCCTCTGCAGCACCATCTCTGAGTATTCCCGCCAGTGTTCACACGCAGGCGGCCGCCCGGGAGAATGGAGGACACAGAACTTTTGCCGTAAGCAGCTACACAAACTTCACAAAGATCCAAATGTTTCATGGATGTAGCACCATGGAATTTAAATTCATTACTTCTTCACAAAACTGTTGGCCTGTATTATAAATTTCATACCAGCAGTGCAAAAAAATATGATGTTCTCCTTGTTCTTCTATTATTCATGCTAGTAAGAAATCTCTTTCAGCAAATTCTGTTCCTCTTAAAAAGCTGAGATCTGATGCTGCAGGAGACGGGAATAATTTGATCTATTTGAAACCAAAAGAAGTAAATATAAAAACCAGGGAAAGCAGTTCAGAAACAGATGAACATGCTTTGCCTTGTGGAGTCTGGCTTGAGACACCACTGACTTGAAGGGAGTAGGGTGTATGATCTCTGGTTTCTGAGAAATGATGGACTCAACACTCAAATAACTCCTGGTGTCTTTCTTATTCTTTCAGCCAAGAGCTGTCCTGCTACCATGGTCTATAGAGAAAGCAGCTCACCCTGCATGGATACTTGCTCACACTTGGATATCAGCAAGCTTTGTGAGGAGCACTACATGGATGGCTGTTTCTGCCCTGAAGGCAAGTGTTATTCTAACTGTTGCATGTGGGACAAAACCGAGAGCTCTGGCTAAGGAAGTCACACTAAAATACTACATGTAGTCAAATTATATCTTAGAAATTAGTAGTGCTACTCATTATTTTCCCCCCTAGAGGAAGATAACTCTCAAATTTTCTAAGGAGGTAGTAACTGATTAATTAATTATTTTATAGTTCAAACATATTAACATAATGACAGATAATAAAACGATTTTTTAATTCTCAACAAGTGGGCTTCTGATACTATATAGTAAATCATGCTTTTTCGGTTGAACAGTTCTGAGACAATTGACATCATTTGCCCAGAGAGTGGCAGTGAGGGACAATGAGTGAAATTCTCAGGCTTGCTGTCAACCTTGGGAAAGAAGGTTAAAGTGATAGTCTTCACAGTATGCCAAAAGGACTAAAAATCTAAACATGTGACATTCTGAGATTGTTCCTATATGCTTGCAATAACCTTTTTATCTGTGTATAGTTATATAAATGAACAGACTTGGATTTTCAAAGCTGAATAAAAGTGCTTTCCGTGTGTCTTTTATTCCAAAAGGTAAAAATAGTATTCTTCATAATTTTGATAAACTCAGCCTGTGTGACAAGTTCAAGTTTTTCCTCTGTGGAAATTGATTATTTGAAAAAGAGCTGGAATAGTTAATGTTGTGTTTTATAGGAACTGTGTATGATGATATCAGTGAAAAAGGCTGCATCCCTGTTAGCCAGTGCCACTGCAAACTCGGTGGAAAGTCATATGCACCTGGAGAAAGCATTTCCAAAGAATGTGAAGAGTGGTAAGGATCCTGGTTGTTATACACCTTTCTTTGAGTGATTGTAAATGGGTCTGCATTTTTCAAATTCCCACTTGGTCATAGGAGATGTCCTGAAAACACTCTGAATTTAATGTTTATGTTGCGTGTCTATATCACAAAATTTCGGAAAAGTTTTCTTGATTCTATGGTGTATATCAGAGGGAAAATCTCAAGGAAATGATCAAGCATAAAGCTTTAAAACACCTGGGGATATCTTGCTGTTTGCTAGGTATACAGATACTTTCAGTGCTCTCGGTTCCTCTAATAACTAACTTTAATAACAAAGCATTTTTGTATTATTTGTCTGCTTATAGCACCTGTAATTCAGGCAGATGGACCTGCAAAGATTTACCCTGTCCAGGCACATGCTCAGTGGAAGGAGGTTCCCATATTACCACCTTTGATGGGAAGAAATACACCTTCCATGGAGACTGCTACTATGTGTTAGCCAAGGTACTGTGTGCTGTGGGGCTGTTCTCACATAGAGTAAAACAAGTGTCTGTGGGCTGATATGTATCAGCTGGGAGTTATTGTTCTATACCACTTCCATAGGGTGAGGGAAGCAGAAATGCTGAAAGTTGTACTAGAAAATTCAGGATTAGCTGTAATAGCTTTAGGGGGAAGCCTGGGACTTACTGCAATGGGTGATTAAATCAGTGAGGTAGAAGACTATATATGCTGTCATTATCCAGTGGAGTCCTTTGTATATAAGAAATCAGAAGGTCTCAAGATTAGAAGTTCTTGGCCACTTCTGTAATAGCAATTTCTGAATGTCGAAGTCAGGTAGGGAAAAAAGGTAGGCAGCTGTTTCATTCATCTGTCCCTAAAACATTTGGTGTCCTTTCTAGAGAACAACAAAAAACTTGTTGAGCGAGGGAAGCTATTGCAACTGATGAATTTAGTCTTTGTTGTGGAAATCATCTCATGAGATTTTTAATCTGACCAATGGAAATTTATTTCCCTGTGATTGTAGGGTACTGCAAATGAGAGTTATGGTCTCCTGGCAGAACTGGCTCCCTGTGGATCCACAGACAAACAGACCTGCTTGAAGAGTGTTGTGCTGTTAGTGGATAACAAAAAAAATGTAAGTGTTGTTCTGTGGATTCTGCTAGATATTTTGAAAATTAGCCTATTTCCCTTACTGTGGGTACATACTTATTTCTTCTGGAGTTATCATTGTGGATAGATGAGGCACCTCAGACAGGCTGAAGACCAACTCAGGTTTCTGCCTCCGAGAATTCAAAATAGACCTAAACTTAAGAAAAGATGAGATTCAAAACAGCTGACATTACCCCCTCTTCCTTTCTCTGCTCTGTGCAATATGATTATTCTCACAGAATTCCAGGTGTCTCGAAGCAAGAGTACCATTCTTCTTCTCCTCATAGTCTTTTACTTTATTCAGATATAATTTTATCGATCTAATTGAGTCTTTTTCAGAAGAAATCCTGGTTTTGAATGCTGATACAATCCAACCTTCTCAAATATTCACTTTAGTATTTTCTTAGTTTATGAAAATATGTAGACTATATCTATCCGTAATTTACATACATATACACATGATTTTCTTCACGTATTTATGGACTTCCATGTCCTTGCCAGCGTAACTAGAACATTAGAAAACCAAATGAAAACCCAGTAATTTTATGTTTCTGTATGTACAGATTAGCATTTTATGAGGAAATTTAATAAACTGCTTTCTTACCATTTCTTACCAGAATCGTACTAAACCATTACACAGAAGCTATGGCGTGTGCTTTAATAAGGAATAAGAACATGGTACAGATCCTGAAGACTTAATATTTTCTACTACTTGCTGAAACCAAAGTGCCCAATATAAATGAGTTTTGCATTTCATTACTGCTATGAATTCTTGTAGGCAGGTGTAAGAGAAAC
This sequence comes from Falcunculus frontatus, assembly GCA_013398115.1. NCBI lineage: Eukaryota > Metazoa > Chordata > Aves > Passeriformes > Falcunculus > Falcunculus frontatus. The sequence continues at coordinate 20,276 of VZRV01004587.1, read as the reverse complement.
AGTGAATAGCAAGACAAAACCTTACTTGTACCCTATAGGGCTACTGCCATATTCAATTTTCAGACAGTTTGTTCCTTTCGAAAATCTGGAGTTCTAGACACAGTCTAAATGTGTAAAATGTCCTTCCTGTTAATTTTCTTTGTATTAGTTCATTTTCCTCAGTCCCTGGAAGCTCATTGATTCCATTTGCCATTACACAGGTGGTGGTTTTCAGATCAGACGGTAGCCTGCTACTGAATGAGATGACAGTGAATGTGCCTCATGTGTCAGGTAAGGGACACAGCCTGGTATGTCGTGTCACACACCTGACTTCTCATGAAGGGGTGTATTTTTTTAGAGGCAAAAGTGGAAGAGAGGTATTTAGCACTTTCCAAATCTGGTGTGGGCATGCCCATTTGGTTCTGATCCCAGAGACCAGTCATTATGGATAATCAGCTTGTTAAGTTAGTGAGGACCATCATCATATCTAGTTGGCCAGTGACTTTTAAAGGAAAAAAATATTCGTTTGATCCTGGTCTCAGAGTTTTCATGACAGGTGATACATTAGAATCTGGTAAGAAGTGTTCCTTTTGGCAGCCTGTGTGTGTGTGTTTACTACAACAGTTCATGTTTTGTTTTTCAGCCAGCTTCTCGGTATTCAAGCCATCTTCCAACTACTTTGTTGTACAAACTTCTTTTGGGCTTCAGATGCAGATCCAGCTGTCTCGAGTCATGCAGCTGTTTGTGACTGTGGATCAATCAGTTAAAGGAAAACTTCAAGGCAAGTGTTTATGGAAAGAGGAAGCAAAGCCATGCTGTTTCACAGCTGAATAGTCATGTATTCTTTATATGAGTGATAACTCACACTGCTTGTTGATTCAAGAGGAGAAAACAGAAAGAAAACCAACTCAAGCAAACTAGAAATGTGGTTTTATTTTTTAATATTGAAATGATCTATCACTCTGGTGCCAGTACACAGGTGTTTCTTAGAATATTCCTTATTTTTGTATTCAGTTTAACTATCCACAAAACCTGGTTTTTTGTGCATTTTGTGGTTTCAGTATCATCTGAAAGCATAAAAAATACATGTTAGGGTAGTAATCTCCTGAAGCATAGATATCTTCATGATGACTATTCTTGAAGATGTTACAGATTTAAAACAAGGCTTCTAAAACTTCAGTATTTATAGTATGCATTAATACTGATGTGGAATAATCAGCTGTTTCTAGTGTTTGTGATCAGTTGTCCCTTTCCTTTGACCTTTTAGTATGAGAATAAGTATTGATTATGTAAAATTTTTACCTTGTTTTTGAATAGGTCTTTGTGGAAACTTCAATGGAATGGAAGGTGATGACTTTAGAACAACCAGTGGGCTGATTGAGGCTACAGGATCTGCCTTTGCTAACACATGGAAAGCTCAGTCCACCTGCACAGACCAGGCAGAAAAGCTGGAAGACCCCTGCAGTCTCAGCATTGAAAGTGGTAAGCACATTAATAAGTCACATGGTTGGCTTCTGCTGGGATGAGCAGTGTCTGCTCTGCATTGCTGCAACAGGCGTGTAAGAGTTGTAGTGGGGCATTGAAGATTTTTTACAGGACTGTCAAATTAATTAATTAATATCTGCAAGTATGTATACGTACAAGCACTGATATCCCATCAAATTGAAGTGAAAGTTTAAGGGGTGATTTTAAAAGAATCCTAAGGTAGAAGACTGGGAAAAACAGTCCTTAAATTGCATGATCTGCAAAGACAGCTTGTATCTCTAGTTATTTATTCTTATGTTTAACTTAGCTTTATGGTCTCCAAATGGAAAGAGCTGTCACAATTCCATGTAAACAAGTTGCAACAATAAGATACAGTTTTTGATTTTGTGATTGCATGTCTCTGAATCAAGGAACAGAAATACATGTACAGTGATTGCATGTAGTTTCTCCACTCCCCAAAATGCACACAGTTCTCTCATTTGTATTGCTGCACTGCATTTATGTGTCAGCATAACTAGACATGGCACAAGAAAGACAAGGAAATGTGATTAATTTCTTTTTCTTTTTGCAGCAAATTATGCTGAACATTGGTGTTCTTTGCTGAGAAACCCAAAGGGTCCTTTTGCAAGATGTCACTCAGTCATTGATCCTTCAGAATACTATAAGGTATTGTAATTTTGCACTCTTTTAGTACTGCATTATTTCAGATGGTTAACTGTAGACATTTATCATTGTCTGAACATTTGAGACATCTCTGAGTAGCTTGTCCATAAGAGCTGCTGGAGTTTTTGCATTGACTGATTGAAGCAGCATACCATCCAAAGTACTTCCCATGATGAGATCCTTCTGGGCTGCTGCTGAAGAAAAATGTGCATTTGGTTTTTTGCTTTCTTATATTTTGTCTTTAATGTATGTTTTATTGGCTTGGATATTTGGACTGAAAAGAAGATTCAAGAGATGGAGATATGCACAGTTTAAGCCTACCCTTAAACATTAGTTTCTATAAAGTTGGGGAAAAAAAGTTTCCATATATTTGCTGGAATGTAACACCAAATCATTTTCATGCCTGAATCTCCATGAATTTTTTTCCCCTGTGCTCATTTCTGTTGAGCAGTAAGTGAGGCTTGTCTGAGGAAAAGGAATTCCAAAATCATTGCTTATACTTGGAAGTCAGTGAGAGCTCAAATGTCGTGATTGTCTTCATAGACCTGGTTAACATTCTGCCTTTATGATTTCTAGTTTTTGTGGATCTCTGCATTTCTAGTTAGTAACTGAGAATGAATGGTATCAATATCCTTTGAAAAAAGTGTTCTTAGGAGGCTGACTACTTCTTAAAGGTTCAAGAAGCTTAGGTTAGAATAAGCATCCAAATATTTTCATTGTGTATGAAATGAAGCAGCGCTTTAAGTCTCTGGTCTTTGTTCATTCCTTCCATTGTTCTCTGGTCATGGGAATTAATATAAACAACATCAGGAAAAGCAGACAGGGCATTTTGTAGCAACCAAGTTGCAACTGCCCATTGATTTCCTGTGGATTTATTGACCCTTTTGTTCTTTTTTCAGAAATGTAAATATGACACCTGCCTCTGTGAAGACAATGAAGAATGTTTGTGTGCTGCCCTGTCCTCTTACTCAAGAGCCTGTGCTTTCAAAGGGATCATACTGGGAGGCTGGAGAAAGAGTGTCTGCAGTAAGTAGTGGATCAGCAATCCCTGTGGAAATAATTAACCATGAGAAATAAGCCTGCTCTCCCTGAATTTGGTTGTCAGTGATCTCAATGTTAAGGGATTTGGAGTATCTTAGAAATGTCTAATGGACCTAAAAGAGACAACGCTTATAATGTTTACTAATTCATGTTATATTCTTCAGATGTAATTTGATCATGACATACTTAAAAGCAGAAAGCAATATTTTTAACTTTCACTTTCTTTCCTCAGTTTAGCTAATATAATTCCATTAGTAACAATACCATGTATTTGTTTATCAGTGTCTTTGTTTCTCATTGTTCTTGCTTTTCATCAACAGTTCAGTATGTTTGAGACTAGGAGTTTATTGTATTGTGCTCTCTGACTATCAGCGTGTGAAACAAATAGGGGTATGAAAGCAGGAACTATTAGTAGCAGTTAAAAATAAGTCTTCGACTGGTAGAGTTAGGTCAGTGTTACTTGTGACTTCTGATATTTTTGTACTTTAATAAAATCTAAGGGAATGTTCTTATCCTTACATTCAGCACAGCCAAAGAAACCAAAATGTCAAGGCCAAATTGTCCATCCTCCATCCCTTATTTATCAGTTTGTTTTTTTCCCTCCAGGTAGCGAAGTGTCTTCTTGCCCAGGAAATCAAGTCTTCCTTTACAATCTTACAATGTGCCAGCAAACCTGTCGTTCCTTTGCTGATGGTGAAAAGTATTGCTTGCAAGACTTTGCTCCTGTGGATGGCTGTGGCTGCCCACCCAATACATACTTGGACAACCGGGATAGCTGTGTTCCCATCTCCCAGTGCCCATGCTATTACAAGGGATCATACCTGGAACCTGGGCAATATTTCTCAAAAGATGGAGAGCGCTGGTATGTTTTATTTTGGCTTCTTCTTTGTGGGGAAAAAGCCCTTTAAAAAATTTCTCATTAGGTGTAAGGTGCTTAGCTTTTTTTTGCACTTTAATGAGTATTTGTAATGCATTTCACAACATCTTCACGCTGAGCAAAGAGTTATTCTGTTTGCAATGCAATTTATCAATAATTGGGAAGAGCAGCTTGCTTTGGAGGTGTGAGTACCAGCCTTCACAGATACATGTTGTTCTGAAGCTGCACTGTTAATAAGGCTTTGTTAAGCAGAAGGCTGAAAGGAGGAAAAAATGCCAAGTATACATTATGTTTCCTTTTCTAGCAGACACAGATTGCTCGTGTTTTCTACTGGAGGAAGGTCCCCTTGATATGTATTTACTGTAGCATAGGCTTTTGAAAACAACGTTCATGATTCTGTTATATTTTGCCACGAACTCTGGCAACTGTTTGCTGCCTGAGTCATCAGTGCAAACTGTGAAATGCCTTCTCTCATCCAGCAGGAGAAGCATATAAGTCAACAAATTTGTAGCATATGAGTTGAATAGGCATGAAAATACAGTGTGTATCCAAATGGAGGCTTTTATTTAAATTATCATTATCTGTTTCATTATTATCTAATTCCTGAGTTGTCATAAAACGTAGTATTAAGGATTAATAGAATAATTAATAGCTGACATTCCTTAAAACATAACCGTTCTGTGTGTTCTGCCTAAAATCTTGCTACACTTTTTCTCCAACGAAAAATTCATGAGTGTGATTCAATAAAATCGACCTTGAAATTTCAGTAGAAATTATACAGGACATCTGATAAATACTCTCAAAGTTATGTAAACAAATCCTTAGACTTAAATGGCAGATATTGAGCTTGCTTTTTTTTTTTTAATTTCTGCTTACTTCACTTTTCTAGTGTTTGCCGAAATGCGAAGATCCAGTGCACTTCAGTGAAAGTAAGAATGAGAAGTAAGTGACACTCTCTAAACTAAACTGGAATAAAACCCATAACCAACCAAACCTCAACCCAAACCTACTTCCCTTTTGAATTTTCCATGTACTTGTTTTGCGTGGTTTTTTCTCTTTATGTAAAGCAGCAGCACATTTTCACTTTGTTCTCTCTTCACTGATCCTATTTTTTTCATAAGGATAGACTGAGATTTCTGTCTCAGAAACTACCACCTTTCACTCACATTTCTTTTGCCTTTTCTTGAGTGATCTAAACCAACAATGTACCTTTCAGGTGAAAAAGAATGTTCTTCTAACAAGACATACTTTGACTGCAATGCATCCTCGAAGTGGACTTCGCAGACACCTGTACAACTTAGCTGTCATAGTCCTCAAACTGATCACGTATGTGTTCAACTTTTCTTTATGTCGTGCTTTCTTTAATCTGTATTCTTTGAATGACATGGTGCTACACAGCAAATACAGTTGTAATTAACAATTTCTATCTCTTTGGTTTAATCTTCCCTTTTTTCCCCCCAATGGTATTAATCTGTTGCCATTTTCATGATGATTCCCCTTATGATTTCCATCTCCTCTTTCTTTTTACTGTGTATTCAGTAATTTCCAAGTGAAAAAGAATTTGGGTTCTTAGATAATCAAAAAAAGAAAAGAAAAACACTAGAAACCTATTAAAAGAGAACCTTATAAAATGAATCAATATTAGGCTGTGTGGTTGTAAATACAGTTTTTAAAGAGGGCTTGTGAAGAAGTGGAATTAAGATGTGGTGCTTTATCATAAGGTAACCATTTCTCCTTATATTCCTTAGTTCCAGACAGAGTGTGTCTCAGGCTGTGTGTGTCCTAAAGGTCTGTTTGATGATGGCAGAGGGGGCTGTGTTGAGCGAAAGGACTGCCCATGCATTCATAACAACCAGTGGTATTCTTCTGGAGATAAGATAAAAGTGGACTGCAACACCTGGTGAGTTATAATTTTATATTCTCTTCTAGAATATATTCTATGCAGTATATTAATAGTTCATGTCTAGGGTTGTGTACTACAGTGGCTGCAAAAACTGGAAGTAACATCAATTTTTAGGAATATTTATTGCTATCTGAGAAAATACAGATTCTGCTGAAAATATGGGGGTAGTAGTTACCTCTGTTTTCGGTAGGCATCTCTTGTTGGGAAAACTTACTCATTTTTTAAATAAGTGTGCTATCAGATCTAAAGATTGTAGCTGAACAGAGTAAAAGTGTTACAGGCTTAAAAACAGGCTAGACAATTGAAATTGAGGCTTGGATATTTTGCACATAATCACATTATATCAGGCAGCTACTTGGTTTGTTCTGCAGTTTTTCAAGCTGCACATTCTTGATGAGATCTGAAAACTCAACTTTTCTGCTTTTTCTAGTACCTGCCAGGAAGGGTTTTGGAAATGCACTGATGACGTGTGCTACGGGACTTGTATGATATATGGAAGTGGCCATTACAACACTTTTGATGGGAAATTATATGACTTTGATGGGCGGTGTGATTATGTGGCTGCTCAGGTAATGCTCATCAGGACAGCTGGAATGGAATTTGATTGCCTTGAAAATCTACTTTCCTCTTTGGTTTTGTTATTCCTTATTGCCGGCCACCACTGTTCTGAGGCGTCCACACATTCTGCCAAGATAAATTGTATATTTTCAGTGCAGGCAAGCTCTGTGAATTTGGCTTTTTTTTCAGATATAGATATCATAAATTATATATAACAGTTCTATGTTATAGTAAGAGCTAACTATCATTTGTGAAATAAATCCAAATTCTAAGCTTAGAAACCTCAAACTTATATTTAAAGATATGTTCCTCATTTTGTTTTATTGTCCCATTCTTTTTCCCAGGCTGAGACTGTGTTAACTGTTTATATGTATGCATACATGTCTCTGCATCTGTAAAAATAAGTATATGTAGGATGTCACATTTGAAGTAGCAGTAACTATCTATACATTATGAAGATTTAAATGATTGCAATTATTATGAGATTGAACTAAAAGGAAATATTCTACCCAATTTTCTCATATTCTTTTTTTTTCTTCTTTGTCAATAGGACTTCTGCGGTGACAAAAATTCCAGCGGCTCATTCAGTATCATCACAGAGAATGTCCCTTGTGGAACTACAGGAGTCACCTGCTCAAAGGCTATCAAAATCTTCCTAGGGGTGAGTGATGATAGTCAGTACATATCAGTAATCAAGTATTACCAAAAAGTAATGCTCCAAAGTCACGCCCCTAAAAGCAGCTGTAACAAGCATTAGAGGCCCTATTGAATTATTCTGCAAAGGTATAGGTTCTCAGGTGGTGACAACTCTCTCAAACAGAAATGCTACACCACTCCCTGCCATCTTGGAAGTCATCCCAGAGTTTGAGCTATTGGTTTCAGAATGAGTTGCATTGTTACGAGTGTGTAATATTTTGTCTCATTGTAGAAGTTAGTGTTACAATACTTCCCTTTTTATCTTTCAGAAAACTGAACTGAAATTGGAGGACAAAGAGTACAGAGAAATTCAGCGGGATGTTGGTGATGATGTGCAGTATTGGAACAGGACAGTTGGCCTGTACCTGGTTATTGAGGCTAGCAATGGTGTGATGCTGATCTGGGACAAGAAGACTACTGTTTTCATCAAGCTGAGCCCTGTTTACAAAGTTAGTGCCTGTCTGTCTTTTCCTGAAGTAGTATTATGAATAGACAAGGAAACATCTTTTATTCTGACTCCATGTCTAATTCCTGTATTCTCTGTGCACTGATGATTAGCTTGCATTACTACTGTCACAGCTTGCGGAAGTGCCTCTGGGGTTTCTTACAGTCTATCACAGTGCATTGCACGGAATACATAGGCTGTTACTGCAATAGAGATAAACATCTCAGGCACTCTTGAGTTTGTGAGTATTGATAGTCAATCATCCAGAGTAATTTAGGACATATGGACTGACTACACATGTGCTTGGAAACCTACATGCAATCTCAGCCCTGTGTTAAAACCAAACTACCTATGCAATGTATGGCCATGGTGCTGGTTCCTGAAAACCAACATGCTGAATTGAAGAGTATTGAGGCATTGTACAAACAGTGACATACCGTTTCTTGAGGGGACTGGTGGACCTTAAATAACACTACCAAAAATTCACTATTGAGGGCAGATTGATACATTTTCTTTCAAGAAAAATGAGTCCCTGTCATTTCTTTTCCATGAAGGAAGAAATGGTGCTCATTATGTTAGACACTTATGATAAAAACAGCTTTGAGTAGAAATGAATTACCTCAGGCTTATATTAATAGGTGAGTTATGATAAATTGAGAAGAATGGAGAATAAACTAATTCTTCTCAGCTGTAAGAGGCTTGGGCACCCTTTAATGTTTTAAGTTAGATACGAAGACAGAGATATGGAAATACACTAGATATAATTGATTTCAAGGAGGGAAGACATGGCAGCTGAATAGTTTGCTGAGAATGGAAAATAAAGATTTATTTTCTGTACAAATGATTTGACAGTAAAGAGGAAAGTCATAATTTACACAGACAGTCATTTGTTTTTCATGTCAATGTTTTGCTCTTACTTTACCAGAGTCTGTTTCTCACTTCCTTGGTATATTTAAAAACTCAATTTTATTTTCCAGGGCAAAGTGTGTGGTCTGTGTGGCAACTTTGATGACAAGGCAAGCAATGACTTTACAACAAGGAGTGGACTGCAGGAATCTAATCCTTTGAATTTTGGAAATTCCTGGAAACAGTCTCCCACATGCCCAGATGTCACACAAGAGATTAAGCCCTGTGATCTGAAGCCACATCGGAGGTCCTGGGCAGAGAAAGAATGCAGCATAATCGAGAGCAGTGTCTTCGAAGTTTGTCACTCCAAGGTTTGTAGAAGACAGTAGACGATGGGACAGCACAGTGAATTTCTGATTATGCAGAACCACAAAGACCATTAGAAATGAATGAAGAGATGGTTAAATAGAGTGATCTTCAATTAAGTCCTCAGTGCAGCTACAGGTGTCAGCACATTTCACATGGCCTTAGTCAAAGTAGTCTGAGTCTCAGGAGCGATGGGACTGGCAGTGGTGGTGGCAGCCCCAGTTGAACAAACCCATATTCATCACCACAGTTTCACTGCTACTTTTCTGCAAGTTAGCTTCAGAAATGTAGCCTGAACAGATCCATGTTGGCTGCAGTTGCACCATCTCTTGTTGAAAGACAGTATCGTAAGTACTGAAGGACCTTACAATCATCAGACCCATCTCCTGGTGGAAATTCATACTAAACTTGAAAGGTGGCTTTTGAAGAGGCTACTACTTCTTGAAGTATTCAGCCCACAAAAGGATCTTCTTGCAGACCACCAACATCACATAGTTTAGACAGACAGCTGCTGGTACTGTGCCTCCAAATAGCCACAGCAAACACTGTGACAGCCCACAGCTTCCAGAGTACAGCACACAGAGAGCACTCCTCTTTATTTCTCATTTCTTTCCTGAAGTATGGCAATATTAACAACAGTTTGTTCTTAACTCACAGTGGAAAAGTCACAAAAAATTATTAATTTAATTAATTTATTATATATTTCCACATGGTTTACTTCAGCAGCAAAAATCCAGTCTAAGTTTCTCCTCTTGTGATCTCAAACAAAAAAATATGCTTTTTTTTTTAATATGTGATTGGAAAAACTCCAAAAACTGACAGGCACAAAATTATATGCTTCATATTTTCTGTGAATGCAGCCTTTCTGACGTTGTTCACCATTTGGTTGGCAAAGCTTGCTGAAAGATACGACATCACTGGCATCAATTCAACTTGGTTTTGAGAGCACTAAAATGGAACTCTGTTAGAAAATGTGGGCACTGCCAAGGACTCTTACTTTGTTTTTTCAGTCATAGCAACTTGTGAAGGAGCTATATTATTTTAAGTCTATTATTCCTCAAAATATATTGAGCAGCTTCAAGACTGTAAACGTTTGTTTTTGATTTGATAGCTCTTAGACGCAGTCTCATTCCTTCCCAGGTCAATTCCCATATATCCAGAGCTGTCAAACGTATTAGTTAGAAAACTAATTTGGAGATGAACTGGGGCATCATTTCTTCCCCTGACAGGTGGACTCACGTCCCTTCTATGAAGCTTGTGTTCATGATGCCTGCTCTTGTGACAGCGGTGGAGATTGCGAGTGCTTCTGCTCTGCAGTTGCTGCGTATGCCCAAGAGTGTATCAAGGCTGAGGCCTGTGTTTTCTGGAGAACTCCTGATATCTGCCGTGAGTAACAGATAAACACAACTGTATCTTTCTAGCTGCTGTCAGAAAGTCAGTCAAATAAATCATTAGTACAGTCACTGCAAGGTCATGCTGCCTACTCAATGAAATCTATTTTCTTGGCACATCAGGGACAAAACAGGGCTAGTAAATTTGTATATTTCAACTGTCTTTCTTTCAGCCTGGCTCTTCTCTTCTCTTCTCTTCTCTTCTCTTCTCTTCTCTTCTCTTCTCTTCTCTTCTCTTCTCTTCTCTTCTCTTCTCTTCTCTTCTCTTCTCTCTTCTCTTTTCTCTTTTCTCTTTTCTCTTCTCTTCTCTTCTCTCTTCTCTTCATCTATCATCTCTCTCCTCTCTCAGTTCTTCAAATTATTCAGAATTTGATTTTAGCAAAAATTATATAGCACTCCCATGCTTTAGCACTGAACCAGTGTTAGCGCTAATCAGTGTTACGTATATTAAGCAGTGTCCGTTAGTGGTGCTAATACTCATACCAATATATCATAAATTATTGTAAAATAATACTTAAAATAATATTACCCAAAAAGCACTCAAATAAAAAATTTGAGATTCTAAGTAGCAGAAACTTACAATTTTATAATTTTAAAAATTCATTCAGATTCAGAATTTGGACTAATTTGAGTTTTTAAGTGTAAGAAGCCAATGAAACAAAAATTTCAAGTTACATTTGGCTCTGATATATCAAAGTTATAAAAGCTCCTTCCTCTGTCTGTAGCTATCTCAGCTGAATTTAAGTTGTATTCATAATGTCTCAAATGCTTCCTCTTGGACTCTCAGTCTATGTGATACAACATGATGGAGCTATTTTATATAAAATGCAAAAATATTTAGGAGTTTGCTAGTAGCAATGGAAGAAAACTACTCTCAGAAATATATCCTTAATTTTAAATTAGAATAATTTTTTTTCTTCATGATTTGAAGTATTTTTACCCAGTGGCTTGAATATTTAAAATGAAAATCTTGGGCACCAGTGTTTTAATGTATCCTAAGTTTAAGCAGAGTAGCAGAAAGTACAAGTCTTGTACCTCAGGAGAAATTTGACTGGCTTAACTTGTAGATTAGTGTAGCTTGTATCTTTAAAGGCCTGCTCAGAACTGCATTCTGGTGACCTTGTTTTTAATCAGCTTCTCTCTTTTCTCATCAGCGATATTCTGTGACTACTACAACCCTCGCAATGAGTGTGACTGGCACTATGAGCCTTGTGGCAGTAATATCACAACCTGCAGGATGATCAATAATGTCAGCACCAACTTCACAATACCATTACTGGAAGGTAATAAATTCCTTGCCATTTTATATTGTGCTTTGTATAACTTTGCTCAGGTATCTTTTAATAATTATGGACTAGTCAGTGGGCTTGATGAGATGTTCCTAAATCTGCTGTGTTGAATTTGCCTCCAGTCTTACATAAATGTTTCCTATAATGTAATTTATTATTTATTAACATCAGTGGGTGATAGTTAGATAAAACTAGGTCTCTGCTTGAATAATATCCTGAAACATGCAATATTATTACATCGTGGTTATTTTGAATCCCATGCTAAAGTGTTTCAAAAGAAGGAAAATCTTTGACATGGCAAAGAAGCAAGTCACTGATAGTTGGGGGTTTTTAAGCTTATAATTTTTTGTGCATCACGTCATCTTGCCTTTGCTAGATTAATGTGCAACATTCACCTACCTTTACACTGGAAAATAAGTATCTTTCATAGCAGACATACTGCTGCTGCTATATATTGGATTCTTAATGGAGGTTCTATTTCATTTGTAGATGCAAAATTAGTAGGTGACAGTCCTTGTGGTTGATAATGGAACAGGAATTTCACATTAAAGGGAAAGTCTTTCACATTCTTGTGAATGAATGTGAAAGACTTTACAAGTATTTTCTGGTTTACCACATGGTTAAGCTGGAGAAAAAAGCCATAGTTTTAGCCATATAGTCTTTTTGGTCTGGACTTGAAGCACTTACCTCCAGTTTAGGGATTGTCAAGAAATGCCTTGAGTTTGACTATGCTTTGAACTGCTGGTAAAAAAATTAAAAGAAAAAAATCAAACAAACCAAAACTCAAGAGAAACAAAACAAAACAAAAACCACCAAAAAACTCCACCAAAAAAAATCAACAAAAATCCCTAACCAAAATATTTTTTAAAAACCCAATAAACCTCTGTGTTTTAAAATAAATTGTCTAATAGTATTAGAAAGATTTGGGAAGTGCCAGAAGGCAGATTATTATATATCCAATTATCTTTCTGAATTATTTTTGTTGTTTGATTTCAGTAGAAATATAGAGCACACCTGTTTTTGTAAGGACATCTTAAGTACAGCCTGGCAGTGCAAACTGATTTTTAAGTACCAGTTAATTACGTGGTGCTTCAGTTTAAAGGCTATTTAGAACTCCAGAACAGTATAAAGAGGACCTAATATCATTAATAATTGGACTTATTAAGAGTTTATTTGGAGGAAGGAGATATAATAATAATAATAACAGAATAATATTTTTAAGTGGATTTACATGAAAAGTGGAATGAGAATTGACAGTCAATTAATCTCTTGCAGTGAAGTTTGGATCACTGCCTGAGGGTAAGGAAAAACACAGATAAATTATCTGTTTGAGATAGAGATAGCTGGTGTATTCAAGGGATATAAACAAGGTCTAATGTTCCAAGAAATGTAGTGAAAAACCTGTTTGTTAGTGAATCTGCATTCATATTCCTCACAAAAGTATTCTCGATATAGTGATCTATACAAAAATTGGGGTGTTTCTTTGTCTTAAAATTACTAGCTGCCCATAGAAATGAGTATAAATTAGGGATTTCTCCAAGGTATTGAACTAAGAAAAAGAAACATCACTAGTTTTCGTAAAAAAACCTCTTACTTAATCCTCCTCATCCCAGTATTATCAATGAGAACTGTTTAAGTCTTTTGGAAAGACTAATTGTCCACATATTGATTTGAATGGGAAGTTTTAGATTTCTTTCACTATGCTTGATTTAGTAAGAATAATTTACCTTCAGAAGGTAACATATTGCTGAGTTAACTTTTTATACTTTTTGTTCATCCTGTCTTCTGTTCTACCTGTCATTAATAGGTTGCTACCCCAGATGCCCTATGGACAAGCCTATTTATAATGAAGAGACAAAGGAATGTGTGACTGAAGATCAATGTGGGTGTTACATCGAAGGTGGAATCCACATACCTCCTGGGCAAGAAGTACCCACAAAAGAAAACTGTACAATATGGTATATGAAAATTACTTGCAGTAATTCGGGAAATAATCTGTGTATGCTGAGTCTCTCATTTACTTTACTGGGCCTCAAACAAGTAGAAAAGCAACTTCAGCTGAAGAGCTGGTATATTCTTGCATTTCATAATTTTCCAAACCCATTAATAATCCAGATTTCAGGTTGGTAGTGTGATTATAACAGGTGTGTTAGCAAATTCACTAATTATACCTGTCAACTGTCATAAATTATATAATGGCATGAAACCTGGGTGAACTTCTAAAATAACCTTTAGATTCTCATGACTCTTTGGGAAGAGAGGGGCTACTCCGCTTTGCATTCTCATTTCAAACTGGGACTTCAAAATCACTGTAATCTGAAATACTCTTGCCCTGAAAAGAGATAATTGAGTTCCAATTGTTCATGCTTAGAGTGTTAGCAATGACAGCACTTACACCTCTGGCTCCACATGGTGACCGGAGAATAATCTGATCTAGCTGTAAGTTCACTCTGCAAAACAGTTGTCACTGCAGTATTGCAACACAAAGCATGTCATGACAGTTTTAAGATGTTATACTAAAAGTGGTGACTTAGTTTGAAAGAAAAATGGTAGGCAATACTAGAAAATATACCCAGAAAAATATCCAGTAGTGTGAATGAAGATCAAGTGACAAATATCTATGTTTCTGTGCTCTTTACTCTGCTAGCAGGTGTCATAAAACGTCAGCAACATTTTAATTTTTGAAAATTTTTCTTTTAGTGTCTGTGTCCCCTCAGGATCCATAGAGTGTAAACCAGTCCCAGGTAAATAACATTTGGGTTTTTCTGGAAACAAAAAGAAAAAAAATGCATGGAACTGCTATGTCTGACTCTAGAAAAGTATTGATTTAGAATAATTCTTTCCAGTGCTAGTGAAAGTTGTGACTGAAGAACGTTCAGCAGCACTTTCCTTGAAACTTGCTGTTAGTTCTTCTGGCTCAACGTTTTTCTCATGTCCCTTCATTCTTTCTCCCCATGTCCCATATCCAAACTACTGGATTTCACTGCAGAAGTTTGCACTTCCTGAATGTGTAGTTATTATATAAAAGTGTCAGATAGTAAATTGCAGTTATTATTTCTCTCAGAACATTTTAAAACCTACTTTCTAAGTCTGCACCGCCAGGCATTTTATGCAGGACTTGATTAAATATGTTCTAACATTGCTTTAAATGCAGAGATAAATTAGCACAGTATAGTAGATCTAAGCTCCAGGTACAGCTCTGAAAAACATGTGTGACACATGTAAATGCTCTCTTACCCATAAGTATTTTGCCTCTGCCTCTTACCTGGTAGTAGAAAAATTGCACAGTAAAGCTCTTTCTTGCAGGGTGTCCTTGTGTCATCAATGGAACGAGTTATGAAGTGGGTGCTACTGTAGGACAAGTACAGGATGGCGACATATGTATAATATACATTTGTGCAGAAAATGGTTCTGTAGTTCCTGGTGAAGTCTATCCTTGTCCAACATCTTCACCTACAACCATTTCAACCTCCTTCCCTGCCAGTACTCTTACCACCACCACCACCATCACCACCACAGGTAAATCTAAAAATTGTTTTCTTTAAGGAAAATATTTTAAATACCGAATGTGCAATTATATGGGATTATAGTTGACACAGATAGAGCAATATTTATGGACTGTTTTATCACACCACATTAAGAAAGACTTATAGCATTTTGAGTTGATTTATTTCTTATGAAAGAAATTTTAAGTATAAATGTACGGAGTGCCTTCCTGTTTCCAAGAAACCATGTTACCTTTTCAATATCCTAATGGGATAGTAGAAATATTGTCAGGAGTGTCAGCAAAAAATATACTATTATATTTCTTTCAAAATGATAATCCTTTTTTTTCTATTTCAGTTACCACTACAAGCCATCCAGTAACTACAAGTAAGTTATAAATACAAAACAAAGTTGTTAAAAATGTCAAAGGAATATTTAAAAGAAGAGTAAATTAAAGGCAATCACTACAGAAAAATATATTTTAAACAAAAATGAGTAATTTTTTTATAATTTCAAAAGTGTCATTAGTATAGAGAGAAGAAGGACTTTTAAAGGCTTCAGCTTGGTGATTTTATTTGGATGCAGAACTTCCAGTTTAAAAACCTGTTTATACAGAACCAATTTTAGAACTCTTTTCTTTGGAAAGATGACAAATTGCAATGCACTCCTCTAGTCCCTAACTGGAGAAAATAAATGGATTTTTCTCAGGATGTTCTCTGTAAACTCTGAAATGTCTGTTTTTTCTTGCAGCTCCATGCTTTGGATTAATCTGTGATTGGACTGAGTGGTTTGATGTTAGTAAACCTGAAGAAGGTGGTGGTGACTATGAAACATATGATGAAATAAGAAAACATGGAAACAAAATATGTACAGCTCCTGAAGAAATTGAATGCAGGGCTAAGGATAAACCCGATGCGAGCTTAGAAGAACTTGGTCAGAAAGTAGAGTGTAATGTTACATATGGACTAATCTGTAAAAATGAGGAGCAAGATGTAACCATGTGGCAACTTTGCTATAATTATGAAATCAGAGTAAACTGTTGTGAGTGGCAAGAAATTCCCTGTGGGCCTACAACTACACCTACTATACCACAACCTCCAACTTCAACCACCACCAAGACAACAATACCCACCACCACCACAACCAGGACTTCAACAGAAATTACCACTAAGCCTGTACACATCCATTCCACCACAAGTGAGCACACGCCATCAGTCCCCACTCCAGTAACTTCAACATCTACAGGTATTTGACAAAAAAATACTCTGTCATCTTACTTTGCTGTTGGAGAAATAAAGGGCTATTGGCTACTAAAGGCAGGTCACAGTCATAGAAAACGTTAATCTGGAAGGAAGTGTTACTTAGGAGGGTTTGGAGTTTTAAGTTTCTGCTGCAGACAATATTCCCCGAAGGACCTGCTGTGTGAGAAAAGAGTAGGCCATGCTTTAAACTCCTGTTGCTATAGGCATTTTCTGGGTGAGGCTGCGCAGGCTTCCTTCTTCAGACTGACATGGTCTTTCTGATTTTGTGAGAAGCACCTTCCAGCACCGTGCCTAATCTCTTCACTAGGAAAGGAGAGCCATGACTCTGTCTGTGCATGGATGTCAAGGATTCTGCTTTCTGGGGCCAAAAAGGAAGGGCTGGTGCTAGGGACCTTTGCTGTGCTAAGAGTGGGCTGACTTGTCTATGTCTGTGGCAGCTGCCTCATGCACAGCTTCAGTGCAGCTCCTATTGAGTCCCACTCATGCCTTTGTGTCTTTGTCTGTTTCCTCTGTCCCTGCTGTTTCTAACAGGCACACCCCCATCCACACCGAGCACACCAAAATCGACAACCACTCCCTCGCCACCGCAGACTCCCACCACCACCACCAGCCCTCCGAGCACAACAACCACTGTTACTGGATCACCAACACCCACCACAACTACTTCAAGCACATCCTCACCAACACCAACATACACCACCACCCTACCAACTCCAGGTAATTCTCTGGCCTGTACTCTGATGTATTCCTTTGCCATGGGAGAAATGAAGGTGCCTTAGTGCCTCCTTTAGTGTGTCTCCATGGGATTGCAGATGGGAGTAATTACTGTGCATCCCCTGAAGTGGCTGTGCTCAAAGCTGGCCTTTTGGCTGGCTGGTTTAGAAGAACAAGCATTTAGGTGTCCTAGGGTGAAGGTCTTGCCTTCCCTGACTCAACAAGGCTCCAATGAGAAATTTCATGCTGGTGCCCAGCTTAGACAGATGCTGAACTGATGGGAAATCTTGATTTTCCGGCTGTTGGACCGTGTCCTTCAGCTGGCCAGAATGTAGTCACTGGACCCATGTACTGAGGGCAATTGGAGTGGGGCTTTAGTCTTTGGCACTCTCATTCTAGGAACAGCTGAGCAGAATTTCTTCCATTTCTCCTCCTCCTTTGGCATTTAAGTGCAAGTCGATGCCAGTGGTTTTAGATCTTAGAAGCAAGGATTACCCCGGGAGACTTTTGGAAACAGTTTTGCACTGAAAAATGCCACTTGCTGTGAACTATAGCCCTTTGCTGATGCAATCTCCTAGAGCTCTGGGAATGTAATGTCACCAGGCTGACATTACGCCCCAGGGAAATTTCATGACAGTCAGGCAGGAACTTACTCCTCTTCACACTTCCATCTCGGACCACGGATTGGCCTCACAGCACTTACTCTAGGGATTTGTGAAGTGTTTAGGTAAGGAGGCAGAGAAAGAAAGCTCCAACCAGATTGAAAGTGTTATTCCTCCTCCTCTCTTCCCTATTGGTAGGTCTCTCTGATTCGGTGAGAAGCATCTTCCAGCACCATCCCCACTGTCTTCACTAAGCAAAGAGGGCCGTGACCCTGTGTGTGCATGTATTTCAAATATTTTGCTTTCTGGAGCCAGAAGGGGAGGGCTGGTGCTAGGGACCTTGGCTGTGCCAAGGATGGGCTGACCTGTGTATGTCTGTGGCAGCTGCCTCATGCACAGCTTCTGTCCAGTTCCTATTGAGTCCCACTCATGCCTTTGTGTCTTTGTCTGTTTCCTCTGTCCCTGCTGTTTCTAACAGGCACACCGAGCACAGCACCCCCTACACCAGTGTTTCCAACCACTTCCACGTCACCAGAGACTCCCAGCACCACCACCACCACCACCACTACCACCAGACCGCCGACGACGACAACAAGTGTTATACCAACAACCACCACAGTTCCTGAAAGTATGTTCCAAAACCCAATAATGCCTGCCAAAACCCCTGTGCCTCCTACTACAGAACCAACAAATAATTCTCTGGTTCTGTTGTCATTCCTGGCCTTGCTGTGGGAGTAGTGAAGGTCCATGAGCACCTCCATATGTGGCTGTGGATGGGATCAGGGACGGGTGTAAATTCTGGGCATCCCGGGAGAAGTCCTGTAGCCCAAACTGGTCTTCGGGTTGGCTGTTTATAAGGAACAAGGATTTAGAGGTCCTTGGGAGAAGGTCTTGTCTTCCCTGACTCAAGAGTGCTCCAAGGAGGTTTTTCACGCTTGTGCCCAGCTTAGACAGATACTGAAGTGGTGGGAATGTTGCTTTTGCTGCTATTGGACCGTGTCCTTCAGCTGGCCAGAATGTAGTCACTGGACCCATGGTGTGCAGTTGGAGTGGGGCTAAAGTTTGTGGCAGTGGCATTTGTGGTTCTGTTTGGGCACAGCTGTGCAGACTTTCTTCCCTTTCTCTTCTGTTTTGTCTCTGTGGCCATTGCTGCTACTTGCCAGCGGCTTGGGCTGCAGGACGCTTCCAAGGCTTTCCCTGGCAGAGTTTGGGGAAAGGTTTCAGAACGCAGATTGTCCCTTTCCACGGACACGGGCTCTGGGCGGCTGGATTCTACCAGCGTTTCCATTGGCGCTTGTCTGCAGCTGTCTGTGTGCTGCTGGGAAGCAGCTGGGGCTTTATCAGCAGCCTGTGTCCTGTGCCTGCTTTCCCGGTGGCCAGGTGCCTTCCCAGTGTTTGGTTTCTCTGTGAGACAGTGAGGTGGTGTGCATGGCCCAAGAAGCAGAGAGAGTGGCAGGAGTCTCTGCTTAGTCCTGCTCTGCCTCCTGTGTGGGTCTTATGTGAGTGTTTTTTTGCACACGAGAGTCCATACAAAGCAATGAGACGCAGCTGTGGGGGGCCCACACATAACTCATCAGCGCCTGTGTCCTGATTTGGGCCCGGAGAGGTTTGTAGGGCCAAGAAGGGGAGGCCTGGCCACACCACTGAGCTTTCTTGTGGCCAGTGTTGGCTGAGTGCAGTAGCAGCCTGATGGGCACCACTGAGTGCAGGGGATGCCCAGAGCACCACCCGTGTGTGAGCTGGTGCCCTGGATTGTTGTCTCTGTCCCGTCTGTTTTTAACTGTCCATCTTGTTGTTGCCTCCCAGGCTGTGACTGCATCTGGACGGACTGGATCGATGTGAGTTACCCAAATGCTTCTGACAGGAACGGTGGTGACTACGAAACGTTTGAGAACATTCTGAAGAACAACTCCAACTGGGTCTGCGCAAAAGCTGAGAATATTTCCTGCCGAGCAGAGAAATTCCCTAACACTTCCATTGCGGATTTAGGGCAGAAAGTGGAATGTGATGTTAATGTTGGGCTCATCTGTAACAATAAAGATCAGCAGATAGGAGGTATAATACCGATGCCAGTCTGCCTCAACTATGAGATCAGTATCTGCTGCACCCCCAACAGACCAGAGTGTCTTCCAACTCCCAGCACCACGAGCACCTCAACTTCCACCCCTTCATCCACAACGAGCAGTGTGTCCTCTACAACAGTATCAACAACCTCTCCAACACCAACAGTGGGAGAGACTCCCAGCAGTACCACCCCTACCACCACCACCACCACCACGATGCCCCCCAGCAGCAGCAGCAGCAGCAGCACCCCCCAGACAACAACGACTGTTCCTGTCTCAACAACCCCCATTTCAACTACTTCAAGCACATCCACGCCCACACCAACCTACACCACCACCCTACCAACTCCAGGTACTTCTCTGATCTGTGCTCTCATGTGTTTCCTTGCTGTGGGGAATTGAATGTCCGTGAGCACCTCCATTTGTACCTCTGTATGGGATGTGAGATTTGACTAATTGCTGTGTGTCCCCCGAAATGGCCTTTGCCCAAAGGTCGCCCTTGGGCTGGTTGTTTCATAAGGAGCAAGGATACAGGGGGCTGTGTCCTCCTCTCCTGTTGAGATATCGATCCTCTTAGTTCTGTGCATACATCCTTCCCTGACCACAGATT
>VZRV01004586.1:2677273-2706341 GCA_013398115.1 Falcunculus frontatus | reverse complement strand
CAGGCGTCCCCCGAGAAGGCACTTAATATCGCGTTTTGGAATGAGGTGGGGGCAAAACTGTCCTCCCTCAGAGCCTCGGGGGACAAGCCAGCGGCTNCCCTCAGAGCCTCGGGGGACAAGCCAGCGGCTCAGTTTTTGCCGTTAGTGATTTTAATTTGTGAGTCGCTGAGCTCTGGGGAGAAAGGCGCAAAAAGATCGTGCACCGCTCCCCCAGTTGTGAAACGTCGTGCACCTGAACCCCCTGCTCCTTCACCCCTCTCTCCAAACCCCTCTTTCCCTACATTGGGAAGACCGGGAGGTGCAGCCTGCCAAACGGCACAGGAGAGCTACCGTCCTCCTGGCCCTCCTTGGTCTCCCCAATACCCTTGCTGGGACGGGGACTGCAGACCCGTCTCGGACCTTGCCCTAAACCCTTTTTCCAGTCCCTCTTCCCCAGTTTGTCATTCCCAAGTTGAACCTCAAAATGGCTGTTCTCTCCCAAGTTATTGTTCTCCCCAAAATGGATGCCACCACGTGGCATCCACCCCTTCTTCTTCCCATGATCCCTCCTTTCCTCCTTCCTCCAACCCCTTCCTTTCCCTAACCACTCCCCTTCCGACTCCCGGTTCCGCCTCCTGGAGCTCCGCCCACAACCCCTTTACTTCCGGTCCTAGCTCCACCCACTTATACCAGGCTTCCGGTTCCCACGGTCCAGCATCCGGTTCCCACGCTTCCGGTACCGGATGTGAGGGCCTGGGAACCCGGAACCCGGAAATGGGATTCACACCTTTTGCCGCTCCGGTCACCTATAACCGCTTGGGTCACAGCCCTTCATGGAAGCCTTTAGAAACCCAAATTTTGGAGAGGTTGTGCAGGACCCAGAAGGAACATGGACGGGACAGTCCTTATTTTAAAACCCTCCTTCATGCGGCCCTATCCACAACTATTATGGTGCCGCATGATGTGAGGAATTTGTTTTCATGTCTTCTTTCTCCGTCCGAGTTCCAGCTTTGGCTGGCGGACTGGAGAAAGCATTTGGCTGGTCTCCTCCCTGTCCTTCTGTGAGCCTGCAGCAGGTGGCTCGCAACAGGCTCTCTATTGCCACACTGAGTGGCCCATCGGCCGGAGCCTTGCAGCCGTTACCTGCCTGGCCACCGGGCGGCCAGAGCACAAAAGGTGACCGCAGCTGCACAGGGTGAAACTAAAAACCCCAAAACTCATTTAACCACTTTTGTCTAGCTTGTTCAGTTATAATACTGCTGCTACTAATTCAGGCTATGCAATTTTTTTTGAAGCCAGTGTTGTTGGGTACTTTAGTAGAAAGCACTGAGCTCATGGAGTCAGGGAATTGACTGTCTAACCCAATTTTAAGTTCCTCAAGGCGCCAAGTCACTCATGAATCACATTGCTATTATTTCAGAAACCACACAGGACAAGCTGTTTTCAGTTTCCTTTCACCTTCAATTCAAAAATGAAAAATAATACTAAAAGACCTAGAATCTGTCTATCTCCCTTATCTGTGTGAAGAATCTGGGAAACTACAGGGTCTCAGGGAAGGTTTCAGGGTTTACTCAATTAAAATAGGAGCCCATATCAGAAGCCTCCATGGCTATTTGAAGGCTATTTCTGCAGACAACATCTTTTTTATTTTTAACTGCTTGCTGGCCCATTCCTTGCTTAGTGAGGCTGAGTACAGCTCCCTAAAGTGGTGCTGATTCATGTCCAGAAGGAATCTAGTTCGGCACATCTCACTTGTTCTAATGGGCTGGGCAGGTGGGTGAATGGCACTTTATAAGGCTGTTGAAAGCTCAGTGAGAAGCACAAGAAGCGAAGGCATCAGATCTCAGCAGCTGAGCCGGGGGCAGTAACCGGGAGGGAGACGCTCAGGAAACGTTCTGTGCTCCAGGACATGATGGGGCTGTGAAGCCGTAATTGACCCAAGGTGTGCTCGGCACTGCCCGCAAGGCGCTGCTCGGCGTGATTCGGAATTAAAAGGGTGATCAAAGTACTCACACCTCAAGTTAAATAAAAAGGAAATAACTGCTAAGAACCTTTCTGACAATGCCGCAGTTACGTGCCTGCATAGGAGCTGAATGGAGAAATAGCGTGTAACAAAGGATTGTACTGTCGTGGTTGCATAATTTGCCACTTAACGTGACAATGTCTCAGCAAGAGCGATATGAAGTCAGCTCCGTGTTTTCACTGGGAGTTCAGCAGCAACCTTGCTGAGCGTTTAATTTCCTTTGATTTTGGCAAAATAAATTGTAAGATTCTGCTTTGCTGTATAGGGCTGGACTGCAAAAGTCAGGGAGTAATTTGGAAGACCTGAGTTGATATGTTTGATTTCAGCAATATTTAAGTGAAATAAAAAAAATATAAAAGAGGTTACAGAAGCTAAGTGGTTGTCTTCTAATGAACTTGAGTGGTATCTGGGTCCAGTGGTCCTTAGACTGTTTTCATAACCTCAGTGTCAGCATTTCAGAGAGGACGAAATCCAGGATTCTTTGCCTTGCTGCTTGGGCAGCACTTAAAAACCAGTGTAGGACTAGTTGTTCTTATAAGAGAAACTGAAATAAAGATATTTTATGGGTAAGTATAATACTACAGAAATAATGACAAGAAAAGCACAGATTCTCACAGCTTAATATTGTGAAGCACTAGCTTAACATGTTAAATGAAGAGGAAAAATTTTAAAATCCAAGTTCTTAAAAAAATAAGAAAAAAGACTTCCTTTGCAAAGAAAAGCTATCAAAGAAATGAGTCATCTAGGGACCAAGAAGGAGTTTGGGAAACAGATGTTCTTACATTTAGGACAGATGTTTTATGATAACAGAGCTTTGATAGCAGTTGCAACAAGAACCTACTCTAATTGAAAAGTGTTGTGGTATTTCACAAGAGGAAAGAAGAGGGAAAAAAAATCAGCAAGTTTCAAACAGGCATAGGAAGACAGATTTTCACACTATTGTATTACAGTGATTATGTCTCCAAAACGACAGAGAACAGTGAAAGTCCTGTTACAGTCCTGAACAGTGCAAAGATAAAGTAAGCACTGGTAAGCTAGGAGAATGAACTAGGCTCCCAGATAAGGTTTTCAAAGGGTTAGGTGAGAGGCGAGAAAGTAGATTGAGACTTATTAGGGTAGTGATAGTAATTATCGACTGTGTTGTCAGATGATTAAATGATAGGCACATGGCACCTCTAAAATATTTTAAAGAGTATCAGGGTACGGAGTGAGTGTTGCTCCAAGTGAGGCAAGCAGCATCACTTCTGTCCCAGACATTTGAAATCAGTGGAAAGACTGTTGACTTTGAATCTGGCTCAGCTGCTTAAAAGTTTGACTAGATGCTTGTGTATGTGATAAAAGAGAGAGAAATGTCATTATTGTTGATTAATCTCTACTTGATCTTGCTAATTGCTTATTAGGCAGATTTAACATTTATTAAAATCTATGTGTGTGTGTAGGGGGTGATCCTCATCTCTCCTTTAGCTCCTTGGAAGCTAATGCAACAAAAAATGAGAGACCTTTGACTGGCCCCAGTTTAATTGGGAAAGGATATACAGCCCCTGGAGAAATCTGACATTTCAACAAGTCGATCCCTAGATCACCTACAAAGTCAAACAGGAGATTGGTTTCTTCTCAGACAATGTGTCTTGGAGAAGAGTTTTTATTAAAGGAAAGAAGGACAAATAGATTGCCAGATTTTGTTACTAGGTCAACATCTCTGCTTTCTTCAATCAGCAAGAGAGATTTCATAGTTTGGGTGCAACTGAAAATGAAGGCTTACAAGATTTTAAAGTAATTTTATACAAAATTTGGGGGCTTTGCATATGTTAGAATATATAATTCTTTTTATTCCAGGCTATCATGTTAGAACTGGTTGAATAAAGACAGAGTTTGTTTTGTTTCTCTGGAAGCAAAAACAACAGCCATGAATACAGCAGTGCAGATGACTTTTAAAACTTCCTTTGCAGGTGGTTATTTCTTTTAGTGTCCATTCTTGTGACCAGAGACCCTGTAAATACAATCTAGGGACACTAAGTTTAAGTGGCAAGGCTCAGTTAGGGATTATTTCTTACCATTTTTGAGGTCAGGAGAGATAATTCTCTTGGACTTGTCTGTCAATTACCAGGCAAAATACCAGTTCATTTTTTCTGAGGAAAACAGAATCTTTAGCAACAATTTCTGGCAATAGCCAACAGCATCCCTCCCTAAAATGGGAAATCCCCGGTTACTTTTCTCCCTCAAAACCTGGCATGCCAAAGTGAAAACTGACCTGGACTGAACCTCATTCATAGGATGTAACTGGGTAGACTCTATTCACGAATTATTCTGCATGGTTGGTACCAGGGTCTGAAGAATCTCTTATTTCTCATCTGACATTTTTCCTATTGTATGTTTCAGTTTTGTCATCCACGACATCTTCTTTCCTCCAACCTGCTGGCTAGTGGAGATTTGTCATTGAAAGCCTTCTTTGTGTTTGGGTGGGTGTGAACACAGAGGGCAGAGATCAGCTTTGCTCTACACAAGACCTACAGTGTCAAACTGGCCAAAGGTTTTAAGGCAGGTATAGTTATTTACTACTGGAATAGTCCAGTGGCAGGTGACACCTACCATGAGGTTACCATGGGCTTTCTAATGAGCTTTAAGATACTCCAAGTATTTATCTTGCTTGACTTTGACAATTGTGTCTGCTTTTCAGGAAGCAGCCCTCTAAATTTACGGCTAACACAAGGAAGAATATGACATCTCAATTTTACAATATATTTTTAATTGGATGAGCCATAAAAATATTGAGAAAAAACTGATGATGTGAAGAAACATCCTGCTCAATGAAATACCTTTTCTCATTGAAGCATTAGATTAAATATACATATCAGAAGAGCTTTATACACCTTGGCTGTTACACTGTGATGGATCATTTAACAGAGTAAAGGAACAGGAGGCTGTTGCAGAGCAGAGAAATAAGAGACATTAAAAAACCTGGAGTCTGAAGACATAACCTTTTAAAGATTTTCTTTTTCTTTTTTTAGTTTTTTTTTTTGTATGTAGTTCATTATAATCATTTCCAGGACCTCTCTGGAAGTTTTCTAGAAGCGACTGATGTTAGACAGTTCTTGTTAATGACTAATTTTTGTATGCTCTTTGGCCAAAACATAATGGGATTGGAGACAGGAAGCTATTGATTCAAACTTGTCAACATTTGGCTCTAAATTAATTACTTCCCCTCACCTGGACCGATTTTCTGTAGGCAAAATAGAAGACTTGAATAGAAAATAGAAGACTGGAGAAGACTCCCAGACGAAGGCAAATTCAGAGTTTGCTAACACAAACATACATCTCCTAAGTGATTCACATTTGCTATAAAATGTCCCTGTTAGCAAACAATAGCTGAAAGTAAAAGAGTTGAAGCATTCAATGTTTTGCAACACGTTGAGGTCTTCAGAACATGGGTCACATTAGTTTAATAGTCAAGAACCTACTTTTTGATTCTAGAGAATGCTTTTACATTTTATTTCCTATTAAAAATAAAGTAAAAGAAAAAGGAAAAATGCCTGTCGGGGCTGAGAAGGAGTTTATCCGTGAAAAAAGTCCCTTAAGGAAAGGAGCAATAGGTGAAGATGTATGCTAACCTCCAAAGCAAGTTCTTGTTTATAGTGGTGAGAATCCACAGTCATCTTTTGGGTCAAGGAGGAATAAGAGAAAAACTTGGCTTATATAAGAAAATGTTGTCATGCCTCTGGGCTACTAACTCATATGGATTCTGATCTGTGTCCATGTGAACAGGAGGGGTGACTTGCTGCACCCCTGAAGTCAGTGGCAAAATTCCCACAAATTAATTGAGTCAGGATTTCTCTTCAAAAGTCTGGAACAAAGTCCATTAAGTAAGTGGAAACACTCCCCGAAGTAAAGACTCTACATTTCTATGTGTTTCTCTCTCTGATCTAGTTTCTTTGTCTTTCCTAGCAATAGAATTATTCCTAGATTAATAAAAGTACTCATGGACTTCTTTGAAAGACAGGGGCTTCAATAAGGTTGCCAGCATCGGTTCTAGGTACTGCAAAAGTATTGCTGACTTGTGAGAAGGCACAGGCTTGGATATTTAAAACTTCAGTCCATTTGCAAACTACTATCAAGCCATTGTGTGGAATCATTATTTTACCTCTGTTGTTCTGTTCCACAGCTGGATTTGAAAATTAACATGATTGAATGTACTTTGTTTCATCCTGTTATTGCTAAACACTGCTAATAACCACATAATTTAAACAAAATATTCATATTTTTAATTTGAAGAGTTATTTTGACTGTGGAAATGTTTCCTTCAACAAAAGGCTAATGAAAAACTAACTCATTTCATGAATAAGTAACAAGCTGGGGAAGATTTATGTGTTTAATTGAGGAAGAGAAGTATTTATAAAAAAATAAGCTGAGTTTTCCTCTGCTGATCAGGAAGAATGGGGTAGATTTTTAAGAAATAAATCCAAGGTATGTATCCACCAAGGGGACTGCATAACAAGGTGGTGTAATAAACAATTTCTGACAGAGGTCAGAAAGGTTACCAGCAGTTTGTGTGACTTGAGAATTTGGATAACAAGATTTAATTTTTATGGGATAAACTATGTATTGTCTGAGAAGATGTAAGCATGTGCACAGGATTGGAAGATAATGCAAAATCACTAAGATCAGCAAAGGGGCTGCTTTGGAAAAGAAGTAGGGATCCTATGGCATAGAAAGAAAAGTTGTAGAGGTGTAACAGACCATGAAATGAAGATTGAAGATATCCCAAACCAGTAGGTTGTAGAGGAAAGAAGTAAATCTAAGGTTATGTCAATGACTGAATTACAGTAAATATTATATTAGTACTAATGGACAGTGACAGAAAGGTCGTATCATATTATTCTGGTGAAAGACCTTTGGAGGCTAGCAGGTATAACAGATGTCCTTAATTCAGAATAAATGTAAGAATTAAGTACATTCTTTAGGGAATTAGATAGCTGCAATGATGGGAAACGTCATCCAAAACTGAGGTATATGCAAAACTAGTAAGTGATCCAAGCTGGCTGGAGGATTTTCACTCTGAATCAAATTCAAACATAGAGGACAGAGTTTTGCTTCCATGAATTGATGAAGATGTGAGTAGACAAGTCAAAAATACAAAGATGCTGGCAAAAAATTATCTGAAAGCTAAGGACATAAAAAGACTGAGTACTGGGGTTATAATCGTGAGAAGAAGCATGGTGTTAATTTTCCCGTGTAGTAGCTGAAAAATGCTTGGAACTGGCACCCCACAGTGCTGCAGAATCATCTCAGGGCCCCAGGTGGAGACCTTGGCTGCTGGTGGACACAACCCACTGTCCTGGGGGCACCAGTGTGGAGCAGCCTGCACATCACCTGGCCTGGGGATCCTCTGTGAGCTGGGGGCACTGCTGGGCTGCTTAGTTCTCCCTCTGTGTTCTGCTCTCCCTCCAGTGCCCTCTCAGCTCATTTTGAGCTCTCATCTCCCTCAAAACTTTCCTTTTCTTTATTCTTTGTCACCTGTCAGCAGTACTTTTTCTTTGTATTCTCTTTCTTCCAGGTTCATCCCAGGCTGACAGTTTGGTCTGGACTTGACCAGTGCCTGGTCCTTGAGGAGGATGCCAGAATACATCACCTGGCTTGTAGGGGAGCACTTCTTCCTGGGGCAGATGTCTCATGCCTTATAGAGATAACTTTATTAAACTTACTGGCTTTGTTTCATTATTTTGTAACTTGTAACATGTTACTTGCGTTTTGTCTGATGTGTTCAGGAGAAATTTTGAATAATTTTTGGTAAAAATTTCTTGCAGGAAGATTTCAATTCTTGACATTGATACTGTATTCCTCCTTGGGTAGGAGGAATTGACTCCTCTGGAATTCCACCAGGGTTGTGACAAAACAGACAAGACCCAGCATCTTGCTGGTCTGTGAAATGAACAGGGAAAGTGCCTTCCCCTAAATTAGCAAAGAAATATAATGTAAAGTACGCACTGTTTCCCTAGACCCTGAACAGCCTTGGCCCTCTGGGTGATGAGGTCAGTGAACTTTTACAAACCAAGCTTATACAAAATCCTGAGCTAGTATGTGAAACTGGAGGTTTACAAACACTCCAGTGCACTGTGGGGTGTATTAGCCACACAGTTGGTTTTAGTTTCCCTGGTCAAAGAATTATGGTTCTATAATGAATAGTTGAACAGCTTATATAGCCTTTCCTTTAAGACTGGTTATATTTTTATAGACTTCAAAAGTCAGAAGTCACCAGGTATGGAGAATGGCTACAGAGCCACACTTCAATTTATGTATCAATTCTTTGTATATCCTACTAAAAACCCTGGAAAATGTCTGCTGAAACTGTTCAGACATCCATGAATGTACCAGGAGTCTTGTTTTACTTAAACGTACTCAAATGTCTATGATTTTAATTCAGGTCCCAGACATTAACTTTTTCCCCAAGGCTGTGGGTGCAATGCCAGCTAACATGGAGTGGTACTGCTTTCTTGATCATGTGAAGCTGTGCTGATATAAATTGGTTAAGAATTTAGCATATTAAACACTAGACTATGTGACTTTGTTGTGCAACTTCAAAACTACCATAAATAAAGTAGGAACCAATGCCACAGGAATGCTGATAGCTGCATGCTTGAGATTTTGGTGAGTACTTCTTGAAAAATATTGTTAGAGAAGGGACTAGAAAGCTTGCAATTAAGATAGTGTTACAGAAAATCCCACGAAGAAGTGAATACAGTGAAAGGAAAACACAGTAAAAGTGGGAGTATGCGGCTGCAATTCAATAAATAGAAAGAGAATAATGTTTAAAATGTTTTTTTTTATAATCATGAAGTCTTTGGGCAATTCCATCATGTCAAGAGCAGACACCTACTGTCTATCAAAACCAACAGCCTAAATTCAGTTTGTAGGATAAACACAAAATGGCAGTGTAAGTGAGCCAGCAAGAACTTTTACATGTTGGAGAGAGACAGTAGAAGACCACCCACAAAATCTACAAGTGCAGTCCTTCCAGAAGAGTCTCCAGACCTTCTTCTGTGGCTCTTACTCCTAAATAATTAAAATTTGGAAGAGATGCAAATGATCAATATCACTACATGTGCTATTTCAGAGAAAAGCATCTTGTGATGATTTAATTTCCTGGCCCCTTTCAGTGGCCCTCACTGTAGTCTTCTTCTTGCATACATTTCTCTTTTTCCCTATCATCTTTCCTTCATGAATGTGGCCCTCTAAATCTGGCAAAATCAAAGTTGCAGCTCTACCACAGTTATTTTGCAAACAGCAGCAACACTTTTCCAGCTGGTAAAAATGTGTTGTATATTGCCTAAGGCTGAGAAAATAGCATCCTCTCACACTCTATCCTTTTTCTTTTATCCATGGTAAATCCATTTTCACCTTCCCAAGAGGTTTTCTCCCTGAGTCTCAGTGCGGGAGGATGTGGTATTCCCTCTACCTTCCTTCAATGTTTATTATTGCTGGGACATGCCATTTTTATTTCTGTTGAATATAATATTTAATACTGTTTAGTAAAATCCTGTTTAAATAACCTAGTTATTTGTAGGTTCTACACACAGAGTTTCTCCAAAACTTTCACCTGGAGTAAATTAACCACCGGAGGAAAATGGTTTGCAATGTAAAAGTAGCAACAGGCATTTTGTCATCATTGCTAACAAACAGAATTCTGTCTGGACAACCACTGGAATTTGAAATGTGGTTCGTCCCAGCTTTCTTTCCATACTAAGTGCTATGAGAACTGTTGCATTTCAAATGTAATATCACCAGTACAGTACGTCAGCAATGCTGCTATAAAATATCTTCTTTACTCTTTCATTAGAACTAGATCTGGCGAAGGAAATGTCTATAGACTTTAATGAACTGGTAAACTATTAAAACTTCATCTAAACAGAGGATAATGAAATGCAAACAACTGTAAATAGAAGTGAACAGGAAATTCTTTTCCCAGATATTAAAAATTCTTCTACCTCTTGCTAACATTAGGTTCTGCCAAAATAAAATTAATAAAAGTGTTTGAATTTGGGGCTGGCCCCAAGTTGCTGCTAATCATAGACCAGTGGCTCTAAACAAACCTGGCTGAAAGAGCCAGGAGCTGCTTAGGAAAGGTACTTTGCTTCTTCCTTTGCCATCACTGATTATTTTTGAATGAAGTTATCCTATCACAGAATTCCTGCATCTGTTCCTTCATCTACAGTGTTTTCCCAGTGTGATCCTCAGGGAAAGTGTGCTGATATAGTAAGTGGCATCTATATGTACATTTTCTGAATAATAATTTGTATAAGATCAATGCCTGCGTAGGCAACTAGGGAAAAAGAAAAGGCATAATTGATGCTTAAGACTCAAAACTAAAATAAAATTCAATTTTTTCTTTTTTTTTTTAACAGAGACAGGGGTTTTTTTTCCTCTATGCAGCATAAACTGTTCTATTGAATTCAACTGCCTTTTACATATAAAAGGATACTGCTGAATCCTGGAAGTTCAGTTTGGAACTATTCTGTGACAACACCACAATTTCCAGGCAGTGATTACTCAACAGTAATGGTTTCCCCCTGTTTCTAGCAGAATACTGCTAATGCTCAGGATCAAGAAATGCTTGACAGTATTCTGTTAAGAAACAGCGAGGAACATTAATTTCATTTCATCTTATAGTGGTGCAAATCAGCACATCCTTAAGGACACCACAGATATGGCTGTGTGGTTCCTATGGATTTCATATGTTCCCAGTCCCAAGTATCTGTCCATTTTCAAAACCTCAAGAATAAATATGCCTCCAGCAACAGAAGTACACACATTTACATCCAGGTACCAGCCAGAATTGCTCTCTGCACTTTTGGTATTGAATATGCAAATCATGTCATACGTATGTGAGAGACCTTGTTTCTTTGAGTCTCTCTGCTGCTCCCTGCATAGTCTGCACTCAGAACTCAGTATATTTCCTCAGATTATTTTATGATGTGAATAGTTTAACCTACCTATTTATAAGAGCAGATGCCTCTTTACTACTCTCCAGGTTTGAGGCCACAGTAAGAGCTGACTCTTCACATTTGAAGGGCCTACTCAGCCTGGAACATCACCTAGTGATGTGATTTGTGTAGCATTACATGTGGTTTGAAGTGAAAACTGTGGACAAAGGCAAATCTCAAATCCTATGACAAATAGCAGGGTCTATTACCCTTAACTGAGTAGATTTGTGCTGACAATCCCAAGTAGTTATGAACAGAGCAGAGATGTTCACGGCTGAATCAGAGAATGTAAAGCCCATTGTATTTGTGAAAAGCCAGCAAGGAATAAAGAGGCCACAAGGAGTGAAAGCCATTTTTTCTTTAACTGGACTGTTTTTATGACATTTCATTAAAAGTGACAAGCTCTGTCTCTGGATAGATAAAAGGAATTGCTTTTGTCTCCTGGGAAGCAAAGCTGACAGTCAGCCAAACTGGCTAGCTGGACAGATAGCAGGGCCAGTCATAGAAACACAGAATGATGGAATGGTTTGAGTTGGAAGAGACCTTAAATATCACCCAGTTCCAGCCTCCGGAGATGGGCAGGGATGCCATCCACTGGATCAGCTTGTTCAGGGGCCCATCCAACCAAGCCTTGAACACTTCCAGGAATGGAGTATCCACAACTTTTCTGGGCAACCCATTTCTGTGCCTCATTACTCTCGTAGTAAAGAATTTCTTCCTAATGTCTGATATAAAACTGCCCTCTTTCAGTGTGAAGCCGTTCCCCCTTGTCCTGTCACTACATGCCCATGTCCAAAGTCCCTTACCAGGTCTCTCGTAGGTCCCCTTTAGGTATTGAAAGGCTGCTATAAGGTCTCTCCAGAGCTTTCTCTTCTTCAGGTTGAGCCACCCCAACATTCTCAGCCTGTTTTCATAGCAGAGATGCTCCTGCCATCCCCTCCCTCTCCCTGAGATGTTTGGCTTCAAGGCTGCATTGCTGCAATGGAATTTTTTGATAGTGGGGCTGGGCTGCCAGCACAGCAGCCTCTTCTGTTCCCAGGGGGGAACCAGCTATGCATAAATGACAAACTGGAGACCCAGTTAATGTTTTATAGTAGCCCTAGCTCCATATGAGTAGAAAACCCACTGGTAGTCCCTGCTAGCTGCCAAAATGATTGTGGATCAGCCTGCTACTTTGTAACAAAGAAATGAAGAAAATGACTGAAAATAACTCCAAACTTGCATGTGGCCTGAGATCTGAAATTCTATTTCCTAACTCAGACCTTAGAATAAATAATCCCACTGGTTTTGTTCTTTTTTAATGAATGAGTTTTTCCCACTAAGCTAACATGATTTAATTTTATTTTACTTGGCAGTAAGTAGACAGTCCTTAATATGTTAATGTTATTAATAATATTTGGCACGCAGCTAATTCCTTCCATTGGACTCTCATGGCCCTTGGTGAATGAAAGCCTAAAGCATTTTCCTGTAATGGCAGGCTTTAGCTTAGTGCTGCACAGAGATGCTCGGTGGGATCTGGGAACATAACTCTTACCATAACTCTTATCACTGATTCCCGTAACTTACAGCTAGACTGCAAATTGGATTAAATGCTCACGCAAGAGAAGAAGTAGGAATGCCCTTTGTGTCCCTGTCTTCATGATGGTCACTGCATGGTGGGTAATGATTTACTGCTTTTTTGGGACTTCAGTAAATTAATATCCTTCATCTGGCTTGAGAAGGGAGTAGAAAAGAGGTGAGAAGCTTGTAAACTAGCATATGACACTATTTCTGGCCTAAAAATCAGACTCTGACTCTGAAACCACGGCCCTCCCAATTCATGGCTCTGCCATGTATTTAATAATGTGTATGATATTATGCATAGTATATAAATAAAGTACCAAATATATATAATGAAATCTAATAATAAAACCTGATTGCTGTTTAAATCCTTCTAACTAGGCCAGGAGGACACATGGGCACAGGGACATGTTACCACATGCCACCTGATCCACAGCAACTCTGTGCACATGTCTCACGGCTGTGGCGACTCTGAGATTCTGTAGCTCAGTTCTGGAAGCGAGCAAACCTGGCTCAAGTTGTATCTTTGGGCTTTGAAAGGCTGAGGCAGATGGCTTCATGAACTGAACTGAGAATATATGACTAATGTTGCTCCTGGTAGTCTGAGGTAAATGTAACGCGATTTTTTATTATAAGACTACTTTTTAGTGAAACCTGTAATTGTATCTCACATTTTCACCAGATAAACTTATTCCAAAGAAGAGTTAGAATGATCTTTTTATCTGTGTGAGAAACTCTCCATTCACTGCATTAAAGTCTTCCTAGGTTTGATACCATCAAAAACTGGGACAGAATTATAAGTTCACCTATGTCCATACTTTGTGCCGCCTCATGGCTATAACCATGTCTCTTTCATGACTTGCTTAAAATCGGACAGTTGCCTCAATCTATTTCTAAAGGTACGAGTGTCTACCCTGAGTAAATAAATAGCAGTGTAATTACAACTGACACATGCATTTTGCATTGCTGTCGTCACAGCATTTCCTCTCTAGGGCTTTGATACAGGAGCTATTGAGCCAGACAAACTCTTGCTCACACCCTCTGCAAATAGGTCAACACATGCACAGAACAGCTGTATGTGGATGTGGTTCAGGAATTAAATTTAGCCTCCACATTTACCCAGTGATTTGACAATAGTCTAATTTTTCTAGGAATCAAATCTCGTTAATTAATGTATAATTTAGAAAGAAGACTAGAGAGATTCATACCACAAGATGGCTTCAAGATAGACATTGTATATACCTAGAGTCTAAATAAAATTGTATGGTTTTTAATGAAAACATAAAAAGGCATAACTATTTTAAACACCTGTTCTAGGAACTGGAGGAGGTTTCAGTCCTGTTCATATAAGCACATTATTTTGTGTTGCATCTCCAAAACAGCATCTTTAACCAGAACATCCTCTGTGTGAGGTCCTCAGACTCCTACCCCTGTGAACTTGACAAATGGCTGCAGTGAAGTGGCATTTTAGCATACTTATGACACATCTTGCTTATATATTGTCAGGTGAGAAGGAAAAAGAATATCACAAATCTTCAGAATTCATCACAAGTCAGTAAAAAGGTAGAGATATCTTTAGGTGTCTTTGATGTGGGTATTACAGCCCTGTATGTCTAGATCTGCAGGGGGTGCAGATTCAGTCAGCTGAGCTGACAGAGTTCAGACTGTGATTCATGTCCATCAAATATTGAAACTAATTTAGGATAAGATGGATTGCTCCAAAACCACTATTGACTTCACTGTCTGTCTCTGCACTGACAGCAGTGAAGGGTGACTGGTACATACACAGGTGTCTGGGTACAGTCAGAAGGATCCCACCACTACAGGCTAGTAGACTTAGTTTTGAGGTCATTCTTTCTTGAATTATTGTTAGACACCAGTACTACTGCTCTAAATTATTCATTATGAAAATACAGAGATCAGGCTTTTAAGGTTTCTAAAGTTTCTATGCATGTACAAGCTTAAGTCTCTTTAGACTCATTGAAATAAATGCTTTTCAGTCTTAAGGTTTTCTGGAAATGTAAAATTATTTGCTGTTACAAATATTATCCCACAAGAAAAAAAAAACAAACTGAAAAAACCCAAAAAACCCACAAACCAAAAAACCCCCAGCAAAACCCCCTTAAAACAACAACCCCCCCCCCCCCCCAACCGAACAAAACCAAACAAAATTCCCCAAACCAACAAAAAAAGAACTGGTAGTTTTTCTATAGTTCTGTCCTGTCCTTTTAGGGTTTGGTTCATGACATTCAAAGTCACTGAGGCTGCATTACATTAATCACTGATGCAACATGACTGACTGAGGATTACAGTTTCTTTTTTTCTAAGCTTATATTTGAGATTTCATCCAAGGTTTCTCTGTGTGCTCTATTTATTCATAAAACATAAGGAGAGTTTGTGGGAAAACATCTCAAAGTGGAAAAAGGATATTTAAAAAATAAGAGTGCATGATGATGTCTGAAAATATCTTTTCCCTTATGGTCAGTATTTTCTTGTTCATCCCAAAGACCAATCTCTCAAAGAACCCTCTGTGCCTGTGTCAGTGGAGTATGTGAGGATCAGGACAGTCATCTGGCTTTGTTCCAGCAAGACCCTGCCTTGATGGAAACTACAAAAAACAGTGCTGGGCTTGGTTTTTTTTATTTAATTTTTATTTCAGAGATAAGGGATCACTTTCATAGCTCACATAAATGCACAGTGATGTACCTGAAGAGCCTTAAAGACAATGAAGAAAATGCAAAGTTAAACAAAAATGTTGTATCATTCATTTGCTTGGAGATGGCACAGTTATGGACTTCTTGTTTCTATGAGATGGTTATAAAATGCAGCTGATGCCTCAGTATTTTATAAGGCTTCTCATTACTTTCCACTGACCCCAGTTAAAAAGCCAGTTTTCATAGAGTTTTGATAGCCATTTGACACAAATGCTTGTCATTACCATGTAAATTTCCATATAAAAGTCTTTTCTTTTTATTTGAAATTAAAAGTGCAGTGTTTAGGCATGGGTGATCTTTCTAAGCACTTTATTAAAATGACAGTAGAATTTCTGTGATGGGGTATATTACCTTTCAATAACCGTATCGATGTCACAGTTCAGGAGAATCACATATACACATCAACAATCAAATACCTGTAAGACAACACTCCCAAGTGCACAGTGGTCTTCATTAGTAATGCCCATGCCTTACATAGGGGTAATGAGCAGCACTGCAGCACTTCTCCATTATTAGAGAAGAAAATAATACCATAATTCACTGGGAACAAAGCAAAAATAATGGCTTTGGTTTGCTAATTCTTGTCTGTAAACTTGCTGCGAGGAGTACAACAAGGCAGTCAGCTGTTGCTAATAGGGCTGCAATGTTTAATGTAAAGATAGAGGTGGTATGGTAATGTGTGTTGTCATTCTGGCTCACCTTATCTGATAATTTTGACATTGTATGGAAAAAGAAGCAGAGGTAATTTACTTCCCTGTCCTGCCAAGGATTATGTCTATGCAGTACAGAGGCTGAATGTCACCACCATTTCTCCATGGGCTTATCTTGGGTCTGATCCAATGTGTCTTGAAATTTGCAGATTTTTAAAAAATGTTTTAATGGGATCTGAATGAGGCTTCTTGTTTAAGGAAAAACCAGGCAACCTATTTAAATCTTATAGAACTACTTTTGTAACTCAGATGGTATTAAAAAAACAAGAAATGGGTTTCTGGTGTCTATACTGGAGCCCAAATAGAAGAATCCAGAAAATTAATTCACATATTTGTATAAGACAATGGTTAGACAAGGATTAGGGAAATTCTCATTTCATATCATACCTTCACAATAAAATTTTCATGGAATAGGAGGTGCTCAAGCAAAGCATTTTAAACATATGATTAAATTTTAAGTATATTAATGGTTTTACTGACATCAGTAAAGCATGCCTTCAATTTCAGTAGAAGGAAAGAAAAAGAAATATACAGTCTTTGGGCTAAATATAGCAACTCTTTATTTGCTTATTCCTGGTGGCCACTGGTGGTCTTAATACCATTGCTGCATAATTGTACTGTGTGTGCTCGTGTGTTACCTGTCAATGATGGAAGGAAGATTTTAATGGTCCTTGTCAGAGAGACAGAGTCTCCCCAGATGATGTGTCAGGCGAGTTTCTTTGAAGACGAGTATGGCAAGTAGATTTCTACACTAGGGACATCCTTCCTCCAATGAAAGACTGGCCTAGTCATTATGTACAGGATGAGAGGCTAATAGCAATTATCAAAATGGTGATACGTGAAAGGATAAAACACAAGGTCTATGTCTTGCCCCCCATTCAAATCACACAAAGTGCTCTGCAACTGCCAGAAAAACACATGCTGATAGCTGTATATTATTGCCCGAGTGTGACTGAATAAAATGACATAGTTAGAAGGTCTATAAACCTGCTTAGCTGCATTTTTTGTCACTAGATGGCAGAAAAAGATGAGTTATCTTGTATGATTTAACTAGTATTTTAACACATGAACAGGATGAACTAAATTTTTTATAATGTAGCAGACCAGACTCAATGGAAAACCTGTTCACTAAACTCTGCCTTCCTATTGCCACATTTAAAAAACACATTCTAACATCATGTTGGTAACATGGGATTATGGTGCCCTCTTCTAAATATGCTTCCCAGATATGATCATTAATGCTAAACCAAAACAATGGATATCCTTTAATGTAAAAGGCAGCAGAGAATAGAGGAAGTGTATTTAATTACTAAGTGTGGGAAAGCCCATTGCTTTTGTTTACTTTGTTGGTTAATATTGACACTGGGTAACCAAAGGACCAGTGGTTCCTTCCTTGCACATCCAGACACCCTGCTAAGTTCAATGGGAACATGAAGTGTGGAAGATTGTGTCTCTATCCAAAGCATCCTCCAGTCAAAGGGAAGATTCCCATCGACTTCTCCAGGGCTGGGATTAGCCCTAGTGAGGAGCCGTCCTTTGAATAATAAGCATTCAGCACTGAGTAACCAGCACAGGGTGCTGGGGGTCTGCAAAGAGCTAAGTAAATAAATGACACACATTCCATTTCTTATTTGCCCCAGAGTCACACACACGTGCTGTACTTGGAAAAGATCAGAGCTTTTCCCTGGGAGGCCAGCCACACAGATTGAGAAAGCCACACTAGATAATCTCTGCTTGCCCTTTCCATCAAGAGAGCTCAGCTGTAAAAGCTTCTTCATACGTGCAATAGATGAAATAACATTGTGGGGACAGGCTTTATTTTGTGCCCATCACTGGACTTCTGTATGTTTGATCCTCCACATCACCCTGCCAAGGTCAGTTCCCCTTAGACTGCCCAACAGAGTAAAGCTTGTCCTGACTGGCACACACACAGACCAGCACGGGGCATTGTGTCTGCTTCTGTAGTCCAGAAAGATGTATTTTCCACATATCCCTAGGAGACCTTTGTAGGACCAAGGGTTCATGGAAGCACTCTTACTCCAGGAACTGGTCTGTCCCATCTGGCTTTGGTTGCAAACATCATTCACATTATTTTGTTAGTTTAGCTCCTAACAGGCTTTCGCTCATGTTCAAAGTTCCTGGCAGGATAGCCAGATTTGGTGGATGGCCATTTGTGTGGGTCAGGGAACTGTAGAGAAGAAGGAAAGAGACATCTCATGAAACCTGAGGTGCAACCAAATTACAGAAACTTTTCACTGTACTGGCTGATAAATGGCTGGCCCTAATTAGATTCACAACAAGGCCAAGAATATAATGCACCTAGCTATTTTTTAAATTTTATAGTGGAAGAAATGAGCTCCTAATAAATGAGGAAGTTCACAATGTCAACCAGCGTGTGCTATGACTATTTTTTCTTTTACTATGATACTTGTGACATTTGGGTTCACGTTAGTACAAAACCAAACAAAAAGCTTGCTTATAATCTTTGACTAAGGTAAGGGTGAAACTAATACTTCAGGGAATGGGATGAGTCTCCAGCTGTGGAGCCCTTCAAAATGTGGCTGTTTGTAATGTTAAGCAATCCCAACTCAAAAATGCATGCCCCTTTTTTTAGGTGCAGTGTTTTAGAAAAGACTTAAAAAAATACTGAATACAATTCTCTGAAAGAAAGCACCAAAAAGAGGTCATGAAAGGAAGAAAAATCAACTTTTTAACTAGAATTTAGCATTTGTGGTCCACAGTTAGGGTAAATACAATTTTCTGGTTTCATACTAAAACTTTATTGCTTATTACATTTTTGCCGTCTGGTTCAGAAGTTGCAATAATCAAGCAAATGAAACATAAAAGCAAACAGTTTCCAGGGCTTAGATGTGGAAGGGCACAAGAGAAGCGCATGGCTGGTAGCGAAGTTGTGGTTGCTGCTGGGAATCACAGTTTCTGGAAACCTGCGCTGTCATTAGGTGGGGATGTTGTAGATGTCTTAGAACTGATATTACAGCATCTCACTGGAAAAAGACAACTATTTCATTGATTATGATCCCCGTGATGCTTAAACCAGGCAAATATTAGTACAGAGAAAAATCAAAGTCTTACTACTGTTTGCACCTGTTGTGTCCTAAAACACCCAAACAGCTCCAAATTGACTGAGTTCCATCCCATACATGCCTCCTCTGTTTTAGAAGTGTGGTTAGAAATAATTTGCTGGTGCAAACAACCTGATATGTCACCCAGAAATTAATGCTGATATAGCTTTACAAACATGAAGAAAGATTTGATGGATGCTTTTGCTGGCTGTGGAAAAGGAAAAAAAATAGTTAATTTAATAGGGTGGCTACACTGTTCTTTAGAAACTAAGGAGGATCCAACCGGAAGTGCTGGATGCTGGCATGGTTCTGTGAAGCAAACAGAAGCTGAAACTCCTGTGGTACATCTGCAGTCCACCACTGCCTGTTGTCTCCATTAATGAGTTTCTTTGCTCTCTCCCAGCATGCATTGATTTTGGAAATGACAGTCACAAACCTCTTAAGTACCTTCTCCTAATTGCAAGGACACCTTTTGGAGCTTTTCCAAGAAGAATGGGATGTACCTTACAAAGCATAGATTTAAGGAACACCTCTAGTCCTCCTCCAAGCCAGAGCCTTCTTTCTTGTACTGTTCTGTCATTGTCCATTGCTGTATTTGAAGCATCCCTAGAGTGAAACACAGATTGGAGAGGTGACACTGCTCAGGTGATCACAGCAATGAACATCAGGCTTATGAAATTTGCCATTGTGGAAAATGAGAAAGAAATCACTGCCACCCAATTTAGTGAGTCTTGGTAACTGTGTGGTCTTCTAGGCAGAGATGGGAAATCACTAATCTCTGCATCACTGGTAAAGACAACTTTTTTCAAATTTTTTTGACCTGACCTATCATTTCAGTGAGGGCAGAGATTTGTAACTGAGATGAAGATATAAAGCTTTTTTTAATACTTGCTAAAGGTCTGTTAAGATGTAGTCAAATTAAAAACAGTAGTGAAAAATCTTGTTTTGTTTCTGGATTCAAGTGTTCTTGTGGTCTGCTCTTTCAGGGTATTTGAAGCTAAAGTGCAGCTTTGTCCTCTGAAACTGTGGGAGAGCAAATGCAGCTTTACTGCTCTCACTTAACACAGATGTTAACAATTAGTTTATACTTATTGGCATTAATTGCTGTAGTAGATGCAAGGAGAGAGTACATTATATGCTTCATGGGACTCTGTTTAAAGATTTTGCAACCCTTTTAGTCATGCTCAAGCTGCTCTGTCCAAAAGCCTGGAATCCCTGGTGGAAAGAAAGTTCTCCTCTGTCAGTTCTCAGAAGCTTGTAACAGGGCAAGGAACACTATGCCTCTTCAGCTAGTTAAAGAAAAGATGACTTTTACTCAGACTGTTACATTTGATAGAAATGATGTGATTTTACTCTTGCTTGTTAAAAATGCATGCAGGTAAAGGAGTTTTCTGCTTTCTTGTGGGCTGTCTATTATGCTTCTGATTGTCACATGCTGGCAGTTCAAAGTGATATCTTGTCTAAATAATTTATTGATTTATAAAGCGGGAGGAAATTTCACCACTAATTGCTCCAGAGGGTGTAGAAATAATGAGAAGGTCAGACTATAGTCACAGCAGTAATTTAGATAAATAACTTCTGTTTTAAAACAAACTCCAATTACTGAGAGACAAATAAACTCAGGGCCAGACAAAAGAAATAATAAGTTTTGCAGACATTTTGTGAAAGGACTGGCTTGTGTCAGGCTTCATAAGCTGGGTTGAGCCTTGACTGTGTTTGTAGTGAGACTTCCCAAGAAATATATACACGACCAAAAGCATTGCTATTGATTTAGCAAATTATGTTTTTCTCACTGAATCCTAGTGGATCCCCAGCTCAAGCCTGGTAAACTGTGAGGAGGGCATCTGCTCAGTGAAGAAACCACAGAGCACTTCTGCATGTTTAAAGCTCTGCAGTCCCTTTGTCACATTCCTGTCTTCTTTGGCTACATACTATCATAGGGAGTTTACTGACTCCCTCTTCTTTCCTTCAGATTTTTACTTTCAATCTACTATGCCATCTCTCATCATGCACAATCTCTTTTCCTGAGAGGTCATCTTTTGTGTCCGGTAAAGCCAGGGTATACACTCAGCCAGCAGGTCCGGATAATTTTATTTTCAAATACAGATGTTCTCCTCTTTTTTATGTTTGGTTTTGTTTTGGTTTTTTATCTCGTGGTGGGATGTTTCCAAATAATGACATAGCTGATTATTTTCCATGTTTCCAGTTCTTTTTCACATACGGTCATTATAAAAATGCAGCTATGAGTTGACTGTTGGTGGCTCTCACACTGCCTGACGCTGCCCATGGTTTCTTCACCATCTTCAAACTCTCTGTCTCCATCATCTGTATTTAGGATAAATCTGTTAACACTTTAAAGTAGGCTCTAACTGTTAGTTCTTTCTTGTGTCTGCAATAGGCCAGGAAGGTTTCCCATTCTTGAACTAGGTATTGGCAGAAATTCAAAAACGGAATGAACTCAATCCAAACCCACAAGAATGAAAGTATTCTATAAAAGCAATAGGATATAAATGGCCCATGCATCCACTTAAATTTGGAATGGAAAGAAGTTCTTACAGTTTGAGTAGATAGACTCTGGAAGAGCTTTCAGCTCAGGAATTAAAAAGAGGAAGATATATATCTTTACAATGGTGATTCCAATGCTTGTAATGAAAGTGTCTGACCTCAGTGGTCTCTTCCAGATATATGTTCCTACTCCTTGACTTTCATATGTCTCAGAGGTATATATATGTATATACGTATATATATAGATATATATAATCACATCTATTCGTTTTCTTTCTCTTGCTTGTAGACAGTGGATGTGTCTGAAGGCAGATCTGGCCTCCTGCACTCATGTGAGAGTTGTGTAGCTGCTGGAACTGCAGGTGAGGTAGCAAGCCTGAGAGGCAGGATATACTGTCCAGGGAACAGATTTCACGTGAAGTCAGCTATAAACCTAGGCTGAGTTTGGTTTCCATCTGACCAACTTTGATCATGGGTGGGGTAGCTCATGTCTGCCTGTCTTCACCCATTCCTGCATTTAAATCGGAAATACACACAGCAACCCTTTCCCCTGTGCTTCCAAGGGGCACTTGCTTTTGTGAACAATGGTATACATCAGGTCCCATCTCGCTTTTCCATCAGTTCATGTTACAGAACTTGGCCACCAACCAGATCTTGCTCTATTGTCTCACTGAGGCCCTGTGTATAAACAAACTGCATTAGGAGAGGGACTTGCTGCAGGACTCTGTTTTCTGCCTATTGGAAACCATCAAAGCAAAAATGCTCATAAGCTTATTTCTGTTCAAAAGAACAAATTGCTCTTAATGTTTTTCAGCTTTTGATCAACTTATGAGGCATTTTTCAAATTAACCCCTTATGGTAGGGATTCAGTGAGCAGATCTCTTGCTCTCTGTTGTGTTTTCTGAGCACAGCTGACATGGGACAGTCAGGAGTCACAGGTGGACAGCACTGAGACTTTCCAGATGTTTTGCAATAACTTTCCTCCTGAGAAATGAAGAGACAACATAAGTCCACAGCTTAGCAGAGGATCATTAGAATGAGACCTACATGTGTTGGATACTTTATGAACTCTTCATGTGGCAAAGCAGAAGAAGTTAATATAGCACAGAATAATTTCCAGTTCATTAATGGTTCTGAAAAAGACAATTAAGCCTTCTCAATAACTTTGTTCAATTAGGACAGTTTTCTTTTGCTGGGCAGGTAAATAACTTCAAATAGAAAGTCATTTTAGGACAAATTGTAATGATTTAATGTCTTCTTT
Organism: Falcunculus frontatus; assembly: GCA_013398115.1. Classification (NCBI taxonomy): domain Eukaryota; kingdom Metazoa; phylum Chordata; class Aves; order Passeriformes; genus Falcunculus; species Falcunculus frontatus. The sequence continues at coordinate 2,683,531 of VZRV01004586.1, read as the reverse complement.
CTGTAGAAGAAAAAGTTTACTAAACCAATGAAGTAGAGAAAGTCTACACCACAGAGGCATTATGATGAAATACTTATGTCAGTCAGGAGCATTTGCTCCCAGTCTTCTTTGGCCAGTAAGGAAATGCTTATTTTTCATTCTCTTGTGAAAGATCAGTGCAGTCTGTCTGAAATAAAAGATTAAAAAGTATGAACTTGGAGTGAATGTAGCACAAGGAAACCACTCAGTCTCACCAAGGTCTGCCTTTGCTCTACAGAATCTGTTACTCCTACACGGGTTGTTCTGGAGACAGTGATTTTCCTACAAAATGCCTGCTGAAAAACAGGCAAAATGGAAACCACCATGTGTAAGACGTGTCAGGACCAAGTCAGAAAGAAGTCCTCCATTCTCACATTCAGGAATGGATCCATGCCTGTTGATACCCCCCGCCACTCGATGTCCTGGGGGTATATCCTAATTTCCTTTGCAGGAATTGCTGCACTGCAAACAGGAGGCAAAATTGTGTCATAGTTCTAATAGCTTACACATGCTGGACTCCTTCACACATACAGAGCCTTTTTTTGATCCTCGTGTAGGGAAATGTGAGAAGGCAAGGGTTGACAAAAGCCCCAGATCTACAAGACATAAAGTAGTTGCATTTGTACTTCCTCACTGTCTCTTAACTCATTTAAAAATGCCTCAGCAGGAACTCACCAAGAGGTGTGATTAACCAGGTTTATTTTCAATTCTATTTTTAACATTATATCAACATCTAATTATAACTTTTCCTAGATGTGTAATATTTTAGTTCAGAAATATCTAGAATACTAGACTCATGTATTGATATTTTCTTTGAACTACTTTATATTCATTACTAATTTATAAAGGTCTCATTCTCTCCGGGCATGTATCTAGAAAAGAGGATTACTCTGCATTATTACATACACAACACATGACAAAATAGCCACGAGCATTTTAAAGAGTATCAGAGCATTTAGCACAAGCAATTACGTTGCACAATTTTAGGGAGAAGATATAAAGGACTCAGATGGCCTCTCTGGAATTGCAAAGATTCAAACCAGTCAATGAAGAGGAAAATTAATTCCTTCTTATTAAGCAGAGTCATATGAACATCACAATTTCCAAGAAACAGAACTTGTAATTGAGGAAGCTAAAATGCTCAAATTGTATTGGCTGGAACAGCAATTTATTCCATGTTATTCCAGGAAATAAAGAGTGGTTTTTTATTTTTGTAAGGGGAAAAGAAAGTTTTAGTCATCGTATTTCAAAGAAGAACATGGCAACCTGGTAGTCATTAACATCAGTGTTTATGGGTTAAACTTAATCATTCAGTTATGGATCACTACATTTTTTTTCCGTATGATGTCTAAGCTAGTATAATGCTTGAGAGTCAACAATGACATGATAGGAAGAGATTTTGATTAGACAAAGAATTGGATATTATCCCGCTCTGAAGGTATATGATCAGTAAGCTAACTGATCAATGAAGCTTATGAACTCTACAAGTGGTAATGAGTATTTATACTTAGTGCTGGATAAATGCTGTAAGATGCAATCAACTCTACTACAGAGTTGGTCTTACTTATTATGTAGTGCCAGTGCATTAAAAGTTTCTTGCAGGTGTTGTCACGTTTATATATGAGCATGCATTGATCATTATTGAAGTGGTGGCAGAGCATAGGAAGCTCCAAAATACTCATTTTGAAGAACAGTTTGTGGACAAGAAAGTGTGAACTGTGGTACTTCCACAAAAACCACATTATGAAGTGAAGAGGGTTATGTGCCCACAGTAAGCCTGAAATGAAAGAGATAATGCAAGAAAAAGAAGAAAAGGGGAGATTGTCTCTCTTAGAATAAGAGGGAGAAGTTCTCAGGGAACTACTTCTTATCCAGAAAAATTAATCTCTTTGTTTTTCTTATCCACTCTGGGTTTCCAGTGGGGTCAGAACCTCAACCCTCTGAGCAAATAGTACCATTTGTCTGTTGATTATCAGTTTTCAGTGTTCTTGGGTTCTGCAGATCTCAGGTTGCAACATTCACCTTTGCCTTTGTGACCCAGCACCACACTTGAGATGTCCTAAAAGGAAAGAGAAGGTGTGTGCTTGTCCAGAGTTTTAACACATCCAAGTTAGAAGTCCAGCAGTGCCATACCTTACACTGCACAGGAGCAAGGTGACAATTGGATCACAGTGTCATTTACAGGCACTAAATATGTTGCATGTAAACAGTGAAAGGGATGTTAAATTTTTGTGGCCCCTCTGTAAAGGCCTTTGCCTCTCTGCTCTTTACAACAGAAATAGTTCCTCCATAGGTGGTGTGCAATTTTCTCTTCTGGGAAATATTGGAAATTAATTTTCCCTCAGCAAACATGAAGTCTGATAAGCTCTGGAGATGCAACCAGCCAACAGCTGAGGGAGACTTCAGAGTCAGTATTGTAATTTCCCCGGTTTCTGGCTGATTAAATCACCGACATCTTATCTTACTAACTCTGGACTGCTGTGAAAGCAAAAAGCTAATTTCCAAACTTGCTGTGGATCTGTGTGACTTTCTTGTGCTGAATGAGAAACCATCTCATCCTAGGGTAGGGTGCTGTTCAGTCTTTATACCAGCTTACAACCACTCAAAGAGCAGACTTTCTTTCCATCTGAAGCCTGTTTAGCTCAAGTTAGGACTGACATGGCACATCACTTTAAGTTTCTTTTGAACTGTCAACATACCTCCTGTTATTCTTACCTTTAAGATTGCATTTTCATTTTTAATGAAGACAGAGACCATAGTATATTAAGATGAGGTAAAATCTTCCAGAAGAAAGGTTAGATAGATATTGAAAGATCTGATTAAATCCGAGGGCAGCCACAGGGTTTGCTTTGACCCACGAATCTTTATGAAGGCTATCAACTACTTTGTCTTCATTCGGGCTAAACAGTGTGGTAGTTAATTCAAGTTAAAAATACATCTTTTTTTCTAGGGAAGATGTAACCTTAACATCTCTGACTTGCTGTTGATTTATGACTCCTTTGCCATCAAAGACTCTGCTGCTTGCTTGCTTACAGGGGATCATCCTTAATACTGTGCTCAGTGAGGATTAGGAAAAAAAGGTTTAAACTGTGCACACTTCAAGTAACTTGTTTTTTTCTGGGTTATTAATGGTTTGAAGCAGCAGTTCGGATCTGAGCATAGCTGAATTCTTGGATTTCATTTTAGTCACTTTTGTCTGCAGTTTTTCTGTTTGCATCTCAGTGGTAGATGTAGAGAACATGCAGAGAAAAATTCACATTAAATAGAGATTTTGGCAAGAGTGAAGGAATCATGATCAATGCAGTAGTGAATTTGTGTTTTTAATCACTGGACCACAGACAATCCAAACCCTTTAGCAATCTGTCTTCCTTATCACATGTTTTGGGGTTTTTAATATTTAATGTCCTGCAAAGCCGACATTTGCTACACTGAAAGAGAGATATATAACCCACCAAAAAGCAATGGATTTTTAAATATAAGTTTTAAATTCAAGTAAATATGATGAATTCTAGTAGAGAAGTCTTTGACCAGTTCCCAGTATAGAAAGGTTAGAACTTGATATCCAGCCTTCCCCAAAATAAAGCAAAAATTCCTTCAAGGAAGTAAGTGAACATAAATCTTTGGTATAATTTAAATCTCAGTTTAGCCCAAATTCAACAGTTTAAGAGGGATTAAGGAAGTCACTGGCAGTTGGCTATCCCTTTGCCAGGGATGAGCACCATGTCCTGCCAGGAGTAAGGTGAACATGTAACATGTCTTTTTCATAATTTATTGAATCCTACTTTTTGCCTCTGATTTTGCATCAGAAATATACAGCAAGCTGGCCCAGTAATTCTAATAACAGGTGAAGCTGGTATCAGTCAGAGGTCACAGGGTCCATATCAGATGCTTCCTCCTGTTGGACCATTTAGGAAACAGCCCATTCAATATTGTGTATTATTATAATTTATCTGATTTTCTAATTTTTCTGTTTCTCCACAGTGGCATTTGACAACTCAATTACAGGTCAGTTGTTAGATTCACCCATAGAACACTGCTTTGTGTTTATATATCCAGGGAAAAGCTGTGTTCTCCAAGATTAGAAGGAAGCAGAGATGGTTGCGTGACCTTTCCACTTCTTTGTTCTTTTTAAGCAGGGGAGTTAAATAAGTGGAGTTATTAAAAGAATTCCTCACGCCCAAAAGAAGTGTGAGGCTGGGAACAAGAGTCAACAGTGTTTGGCTGTTTATTTGTCAGAGACCTGCCTGTTCATAAATCCAGCGACCACCTGGGACTTCTCTTCTTACACCATGTGTGCAGCTTTCCCACAGGATGCAGAACTTTCCCCCTTTGGTTATGAGTGGTGAGGTGAGCACTGAAGTGGCAGTGGGCAGCATGTTGACTACAAACTTGCTTCTCCTCTAGTGGGATGTATGTAAGCTGTAGATTTCTTTATGACGAACTTTTGGATCATCTCTATACACAGCTTTATTTGAAATGCCTAGAATAAAGTGGGAAGGAACTTTGATAGGCTGTGTTGTACCTGATGATGATTTAGGGCTGTGGTCCATGACATCATGGAAAATGGGAACATAAATGACTTTTATGTGGCCTGTGAAAGGTCAGACAGCATCACTGTCATTGGGTCTAAATTTGCTCTATATAAGGTACACTTCCATGGCTGCTTGTTCACAAATCTGTTAACACAGAAAAGTGGAAACTAGGTTCTTTAGTCCATTCTTCTGCTCTGAAGTAGGCTGGACTGTATGAGGATAATTCCTGACAGCTTTATCAAATTCAGAGCAAGTCTGTTGTGCACAGAACAGTCACACAAACTGTTTAGAGATGTACTGTCTTTTTATTTCTTACTGAGTCATAAAGATAGACAGGAGCTGTTTTCAAAAGGTTAATTTTATGTAGTAAGAAATTCTGGCACTGACAAATATAAGAAAAAGGAGAGTAAACTGTAACAACAGAAAACTTGACATACCTGTGCTAGTATTCGCATGAGAAGAGCAGTGTGACTGCACTGAGTGAAGCTGGAGTGTATGTCTTGTCCCATAGACCAGCAGCTCAGAGCAGTGACAAACGTGCTGAGCTGTGCACGGGAGGCTTGGAGCAAACCCCAGCCTTATAACAGCTTTTATTTAGTCAGCCATCAGAGTCTCCAATTAACATGGCGAGGCACAGGGGGAGGGCAAAACACATCTCCTTATCTCGGGGGCTCCTGTATTTGCTGTGGTTTCTCTGAACAAATAGATTTCTTCTCTCCATTGTGTCAGCCGAGCCTGGATACTCCTGGCTGCAATCAGATGCACGGTTCTTGTCTGATGCTGGAGCTTGTATTGTCTAATAATAATTAGAGAGTAGTGCACAAGAGACCCGACAATTACTTCCAACAGGTGGAGTGACTTTGTAGAATCTCTTTTACCTCTCTGTGTGTCAGCTGAAGGGGAACCCACTTCTGTTACAGAGGTTTTTTCGTCTAAAATGCAGCTAGAACTCAGTGTCATCACATACAGACTCTCACTTAAAGTAAGTAGGATTTTTGCTAATTGAACCCTTCTTCAATAATAATTTTTAACTTGCGTCTGAAAAATATGCTTCATTTCTTCCTCACTGTTTAGAGAAGGGTAAAACCTTCCTGTTCTCCAGCACAGGAAAACAAACAAAACTTCCAGTGTGATTGATTAGAGAAACACAATTAGCTGTCATGGCTATAATTACTACATAAACACAGACCTAGGGTAGAGACCAAGTGTGCTGGAGATCCCTTCATAAGATCCCAGTAAACTGAAGTAATCTCTATAGCCTACTCAGTAAGTGATAAATGGTGAAGTGGTAACACATGGGTGTCCCTTTCTGTGAGGTCTCCAGGTCCTGTTACACAGCGTGAGTTCCTTAAGAGAGACTTTGACTCACTGCTCGCAAAATCCCAGAGGGCAAAAATGTAAAAACGGTTGTAGTAATTTCTGCAATCAGTTATTATTTTTTCCCCTGAGAAAATCCCTCTTCACCTTTTGTATCTCAGCTCTCTTCTTGAAGCAGACTTTGTTTCCTCAGCATATTAGAAAGCACAAGTTAGGCTTCTAAGAACAAATTCTACATTTGAAGGGAGGTGGTTGCTTTTGTAGTGTTAAATACTATGTAAAAAACCAGTTTTGGAATGAACCAACCTTCCTTCCTTCCTTCCTTCCTTCCTTCCTTCCTTCCTTCCTTCCTTCCTTCCTTCCTTCCTTCCTTCCTTCCTTCCTTCCTTCC